>ML661891.1:18292714-18313509 GCA_007570785.1 Antilocapra americana | reverse complement strand
ATCCAGAGTGAAGTAAGCCAGAAACAAAAACAACAATACAGTATATGAACGCATATGTATGGAATTTAGAAAGACGGTAACGAGAACCCAACATGCGAGACAGCAAAAGGAATGCAGATGTGTAGAATAGACTCGTGGACTATGGGGTGAGGGTAAGGGTGGGATGATATGGGAGAAGGGCTTTGAAGCATGTTAATTATCATATGTCTAATCAATCGCCAGCCCAGGATTGGTGCTTGGGGCTGGTGCAGCGAGATTTCCCGGGGGGGAGGGAGGAGGGAGGGCGGTTCCGGAGGGGGAGCATATGTAAACCCATGGTGATATCATGACAATGTATGGCAAAACAATAAAAAAATAAATAAATAAAGTTTGAATTTCCTTGTTACTTTTCTGTCTAGTTGATCTATCCAATGGTGTGAGTGGTTTAGTAAAGTCTCCCACTATTATTGTGTTGTTGTTAATTTCCCCTTTCATACTTGTTAGCATTTGCCTTACATATTGTGGAGCTCCTATGTTAGGTGCATAAATATTTATAATTGTTATTTCTTCTTCCTGGATTGATCCTTTGATCATTATGTAATGTCCATCTTTATCTCTTTTCACTGCCTTTATTTTAAAGTCTACTTTATCTGATATGAGTATTGCCACTCCTGCTTTCTTTTGGTCTTTATTCGCATGGAATATCTTTTTCCAGCCTTTAACTTTCAGTCTTTATGTGTCCCTAAGTTTGAGGTGGGTCTCTTGTAGACAACATATATAGGGGTCTTGTTTCTGTATCCAGTCGGCCAATCTTTGTCTTTTGGTTGGGGCATTCAGCCCGTTTACATTTAAGGTAATTATTGATAAGTATGATCCCATTGCCATTTATTTTATTGTTTTGGGTTCGAGATTATCTATCCCATCCGTGTTTCCTAACTAGGCAAGATCCTTTAGCATTTGTTGGAGGGCTGGTTTGGTGTTACTGAATTCTCTCAATTTCTACTTGTCTGAGAAACTTTTGAATTCTCCTTCAAATTTGAATGAGATCCTTGCTGGGTACAGTAATCAGGGTTGTAGATTGTTTTCTTCCATGACTTTAAGTATGTTTTGCCATTCCCTTCTGGCCTGAAGCGTTTCTATTGAGAGATCAGCTGTTATCCTTATGGGATTCCCCTTGTGAGTTATTTTTTTGTTTCTCCTTTGCTGCTTTTAAAATTTGCTCTTTATATTTGATATTTGTTAATTTGATTAATATGTGTCTTGGGGTGTTCCGCTTGGGATTCCTTCTATTTGGGACTCTCTGTGTTTCTTGGACCTGAGTGGCTATTTGCTTTCCCAATTTAGGGAAATTTTCAACAATTATCTCTTCAAGAATTTTCTGATGGTCTTTCTTTTTGTCTTCTTCTTCTGGGACTCCTATGATTCGAATATTGGTGCGTTTAATATTGTCCCAGAGGTCTCTAATATTGTCTTCATTTCTTTTAATTCTTTTTTCATTTTTCCTTTCTGTTTCATTTATTTCTGCCATTCTGTCTTCTACTTCACTTATCCTGTCTTCTATCTCTGTTATTCTACTGTTGGTTCCCTCCAGGGTGTTTTTGATCTCATTTATTGCATTATTTATTGTATTTTGACTCTTTTTCATTTCTCTAAGTCCTTGTTAAAGCTTACCTGCATCTTCTCAATCCTTGCCTGCAGGTTATTGAACTGCAACTCCAACTTATTTTTCAGGTTTTGGATCATTCTCACTATCATTATTCGGAATTCTTTGGCAGGTAGACTTCTTATCTCTTCGTCTTTTGTTTGGTCTAGGGGGTATTTATCTTGTTCCTTTACTTGCTGGGTATTTCTCTGCCTTTTCATCTTGTTTATCTTGCTGTGTTGTCCCTTTATTGTGGGGGTTCCTCTCTATGGGAGGGGTTGGATATGTGGTTTGTAGAAGTTTCCTGGATGGGAAAGCTTGTGTGGTGTTCTGGTGGGTGGGTCTAGGTTTCCTCACTGTTGCTCCTCACATCGGCAATGGGTCGCCCCTCCAGATGCCCGATGTCCTCTGCCAGCATTCAGATCCTGTTTTATGGAGTTTGCTCGGCCTTTAAAAGTTCTTTTGGTGTATTTATTCCGGAGAGAGTGTTCTCCCTGTCCTATTCCTCTGCCATCTTAGTTCCTCCTAGGTTGTCTTTTTGTTTTGTTTATGGTTTCCCTTGTTGTACAGAAGCTTATAAGTTTGAGTAGGTCCCATTTGTTTATTTATTTTTTTAAAATTTCTGTTGCCTTAGGAGACTGACCTAAGAAATGATTTCTGTATGATTTATGTCAGAGAATGTTTTGCCTATATTCTCCCCTAGGAGTTGACTGATGTCATGTCTTTAAGTCATTTTGAGTTTGTTTTTCTGTCTAGGGTGAGGGTGCATTCTAACTTCAGTGATTCACATGCGGCTGTCCAACTTTTCTAGAGATTTGAAGAGACTATTTTTTCTCCATTGTGTATTCTTGCCTCCTCTATTAAAGGTTAATTGTCCGTAGGTGTGTGGATTTATTTTTGGGCTCTCTGTGCTGTCCCATTGATCCATATGTTGGTTTTTGTCAGGCAACCATTTTTAATTATCAGCTGTGATCTGCTTTTCCCCTCTGTAACTTTCAAAGTTCTCTCTATTCCTAGTATTAAAAATCTAGGAGGATCCCTCTCTGCATAGGTCTTTTGTTATTCCCTATGCAAATACTAAGTACAGCTTTTCTTTAGAGATCCCTGCCTTCCACTTTCCCTGAAAATCAAAGAAATTTTTTAAATTCCCTTATCTTTCCTTCCACTTCTCTGTTCTCTTTCTGAAAAGTTAGTTATTAGACCCTCTGCGTTCTCTGAAAAAACATCTATTTTGTTCTCTTTTTTCCCCTCCTTTCTCTTTTTTTCCTACTGTCTGGAAGATTTCTACCAGTTTATATTCCTATTGTATTATGATTATTTTTTATTATAATTTTAAGTTTCTTTTAAAGTTCCTCTTCTTTTATTCTTTAGTTGCACTCCTTTGTAGCATCCTGTTTCTTTTTAGATTTCATATTTTCCTTTAGCTCTTTCATGATGTAGTGTAGAAAGCGCAGGAATCCCACACCCAATCACTCTACATTATCTCTAGATTCTTCTCATTTCTTCCTTTTCCGTTATTTCCTTTCTTTTCCCCTCCCATTTTTTGTCTGTATATTGTTATAGAAAGTATACTTCAAATGTGTACTGATCATTTGTTATTCTTTCACATTCCAGAGTGGAAATTGGAAGCTGAGGAGAGAGCTGGTAAAATTCTCTGTAGGGTATATAAGTGCAAAGCTGCATTTTTCATTAGAAAATTCTTCCTGTTACGAAAGTCTTTGCACTGAAACAGCTCTGTTTCTCCAGAGAGAAACATTCTTTCTCTGTATTAGTGAGTTTTAATATAGGGTCAAAAACAGGGAGTAAAGAAAGGAAATTAGGAATGTTGTTCAGCATAGAAACTTGAATTTAACTACCATGTTTTCAGATCCAAACATCTTTCCTGACCTTAGCTGGGCCCTAGCTCAAAATCTCCAGTCTTTCCTCAGAGAACAAAACTCTGTCTCCTGTCAGTTGTCTGGCAGTACCATGAAGGGTTAAGCACCTGGACATCTATTATTCCATATACTCAGACATCATAATTTCTCCTGTTTTCAACTTTGGACCTTACCCACTCATTGCATGATTTCTCCAAGTTGTAAACCTCTCATGGGTTGCATAATAAGCTATACCTTTAAACTGTGTGTATTTAGGCCATTTATATTTAATGTGATAACAGATATGCTTGGGTAAATCTCTCCTCTGGCTACTTGTTTTCTATTTGTCCCATCTGTTCTTTGCTCTTTTTTTCCATTTCTGCCTCATTTTTGATTGCTTATCTTTTTTTCATTCTATCTTATATCTTTTACTAGGTTATAACTCATTACTCTTTGATGTATTCTTTTTAATTATTCTTTTAGGATTTATAGCATACCTATACACTTAAGTATACTATAACTAAATTATCACAGTCTTATCTTCACCTGATATTCTGTCACTTACTACAGTCTACCTTCAAGTGATACTATACCACCTTACATATAGTATTTTCACTTCTTGAACCTTACAGTTTTATTTGCACATACTGATCAGTAAGTATGTGGCTGAATAATCAAGGAGACCTCTCTACAGTTCTATGAATCTGTCTCTGTGCAAATGTTCCCCCTCTGGTTTTTGGCCCTGTAAACTCATGGTCTCCATGTAGTCCCAGTTCTGCCCTCAATTAGGGAAGCCCTCTAGACTCTGCTGATTCTCATCCCTGAGTGACATCCTGAAGCCTTTCTTAAGGCATTAAGCTGGGCGCTTTCATAACTCGCTTCAGTTGTTTACCATCTCATAAGGGTCACTTTTCTTTGTTACTAGATTATCTATGTCTTGGTAACTATTGTTTCAAATATTTTTTCTGGTTTTGTAGTTGTTTTAGGAAGCAGTGTAAATTCAGTCCTTTGTTGTTCCATCTTAGCTGGAAGCAGAATTCCCCATATACTTTTGTTTGTATAAAAATATGATATATTTTTATTCTCTGATTTCTCTCTTCCTTTTGTTCTTATGGGTTTATACCTTTTTCAATTGCCCTACTATCATTTTAGTGTTATTTCAGGAGAGAATGGTAGATTCAGGAGAGAAAATTGATGGTAGGTTGATCACATGAATGTAAATCTCTGTAGTACTTTTCACCATTTAAGTGAGGCTGACATTTGAGATCAGAGCTGACAATTAAGGTATTTTTGCATTCCATAGTATTGATAGTATGTTTAATAGGAAAGAGTTAATGAACATAGTTTATAAGCTGTAAATCTCCATTGTTGAATTATTTTTTACAGGTGTAAAAATAACTTATAAGTTGCATAAAGATCTTGGAACATAACTGATAAATCTGATTCATACTGATTGAAGGGAAAGACTCATTTCTGTCCCTTTTTTGTATCTCTATATATGTGATCCTGAAAGCCTTTCATGTGGCCAAGGACAAGTCAATCTGAGAAAAAAATGTTTCATATTGTCATATTTGTTAATTTAGTAAATACCAATTTCCTGCTATATTCTTTCAAGTGAAAATAAGATAAGTAAAGCATAATCTTTGTCTTCAAATTCTTTATAATTTAGGTTCTTGGGGCCTGTTTATTAAGCTGAGCATGTGTTATATGTTTTCTGACCCACATTGACACTGACTGATGGCATGAGAGGCACCTATAACAGGCTCCTGGTTCACAGAGAACAGTATGGTGCTCTGTGGTCCAACCTAGAGTACCATGCTAACATTACTATGTAGAACCTGGAAAGGAGGAATTATTGCCAGATTCTCAAAGTACAAATCAGGACTAGGAAAGTGGGGGAGGGATTTGTTAGGCAGAAGGAAGTGTACCTGTAGAGACAGAGCCGGGGAAGGGGATGGCGTAACTGCCCGCCATTACTATAACCAGAGCTCCTGTTGCTCATGGAAAGGTGCTATGGGGAAGGCAGGAGTTCTGGGTAGAGACCATCTCATTCAGAGGGAAAAATTCAGTAATGCCCTTGGAAAGAGCATCCTGGTGAATTTAAGCAAATATAATGGAAAGCTGTCATATTTGTGATTTCAGAAATAGTGATAGATCCACAGCCAAGAGTGAATGAAGAAATGAATGGAAACTAAGGAAAGGAACATTTTCTTCTTTTAAGACCATAAAGCTGATCTCACAAGCTTTAAGTCTTTGCAGCATGCAGTTCTGTAAAACAGTTGAAGAAGTCCTCTCCTTAAACCCTAGAGCATGTTAAAAGTTTGAGATCATCGGAAATTCTTTACACTAACTTTAATCTTCTTTAATATATCTTAATTAAATAAGCATTCATACTGATGAGAATTTGAAATTTGCCCCATGAGTCATTTTTTCAGGTCTTTCCCCGAATAATTCTCCTTGTGGAGATTGGTGGAATTACCTAAGTAAGTTTTTGAAGTGAAAAACTGTAGGAAACATTTTGAAAATGTTTAACTATTGAAATTGTGTATATTAATCATTCACAGTGGTGTCACTCTGCACTAATTCAAAACCTGGAAGTGTTCTAAGCAATGTCATCTTGTTGTTAAGTCTTAATATTTGTTTCTGAGTTTCCAAGAAAGAAACCTTGATTGTTCTAATAGTAGCTAATGTGGTCCCTAATTACCTGCCACTTCTTGACTAGTCATAACTACGTATGTCTGAAATGTAACATAAACATTAGTATGAAATATTTTTTCCATTCTAAGTTATCTTTCAGGCAGGTTAATTATTTAGTAAGAAAAAAAAAAGAGGTGATTTACCGCTGAACCCCAAGCCCTCTAAATGCCAACTCCTAGAAAGTTGTCTGTTTCTAACTAGCCCCTTCAGTGTAGCAGTACAGTGTGTGACCCAACAGCATTGCATAGCATATAACTAATACTGACAATGATATCATGGCATAATGCTTGAGAATGGGGAAGAATCAAATGAGGATGGGAGAAATTTGTATCTTTTAAACTTGTGTGTTTATTAAATGTAGGCAACTATCTGAGAGTCAGGGAATGCTTTTCATTGCAACTTTCAAAGTCACTAAGTGCTCTAAACTTTGAAAACCAAATCCAAGTGCTTCAGGAAGAACAGGTGACTAAGAGTTTCACACCTTTGCCAAAGCTGAGGAGACTGACCTGTGTGTCCCGGCAGTGAAGGCCTTGAAGACCTTTGTGTATAGTGTGAAATCTCAAACTTCCTCTTTGTAGCAAGTAGGCAGGTATGTGCTAGTCACTCATGATGTAGCAATAGCTTGAGGGTATCACTCAGACGTGGTAACGTTTTCTTAGTCGCTAGACTGAGAACACTTTGTTGATAATGGGTAAATTCCATAGCTGTTTCAGGCAAAAATGGTAAAACAAGAAAATGCAAGTTAAGTGCTGAACACATAGTCAGGGCTCAACAAAGATTTCATCTGCATCAGGGAATCAGGGCCATCAGCTCTTAAACGTATCGGATCTTTATGTAAATCCTGCTTTGTCAGGAAGAAACTTTGTGTCATAGTTGAAAATTGACTAGGACATGAAGCTTTTGCCTCCCCTCTCTTGTGTGGCCCGCACTAATGCCGAGGTCATATATTCTCTGTTTCAGGCAATTACTTGATGAGGACTGTTCATAGAGAGCCTCGATGTCGTGAGTGGATTATAACCCAAAGCTTGCTTCTGAGGGTCTTTTTTGAAATAAAAACCACATTCTCCCATGGAACCCCCATCACACAGGCATAGCAGCCTCCCTGAGCAGCCCACAGGGCCTGGCAGCTCACGTGTAGCTGAACTGTCACACATAGCCCATCACTCTGCTTTTATGTGCATGTTATTTATCAGAGTTCCTCACATGAAGTACACTCATCTATGTTCCTTATAAGTTAGGAATACATCTTTTAAAAAAAATTGAAGTATAGTTGACTTACAGTGTTATATTAGTTTCAAGTGTATACCCAGGTGATTCAGTTACACATATATATGTTTTTGTTCAGATTCTTTCCTGTTATAGATTATTATAGTTCCCTCCTATGTATGTTCCTTATCTATGTTGTTTATGGCAGGCCTTGCAAGTTGTCAGTTTTGTTTATGGTGGTGTGTATCTGTTAATCCCAAACTCCTAAGTTACCCCCCTACTCCCCTTTCATAACCGTGAGTTTGTTTTTTGTGTCCGTTTCTGTTTTGTAAATAAGTGCATTTGTTCCTTTTTTATTTTTAGATTCCACCTATAAGCAATATCACATGATATTAGTCTTTCTCTGTCCAACTTATTTTACTTAGTACGACAATCTCTAGGCCCACCCATGTCACTGCAAACGGCATTATTTCATTTGTTTTTCAGTGATTGAGTAATATGAGGTAAGACTTGCTGGTGGCTCAAAAGGTAAAGACTCTGCTTGCAGTGCAGGAGACATGGGTCCAATCCCTGGGCTGGGAAGATACCCTGCAGGATGGCAACCCACTGCAGTATTCTTGCCTGAGAAATCCCATGGACAGAGGAGCCTGGTGGACCACAGTCCATAAGATCACAGTGTCAGGCATGACTGAGCACATGTATTGGTCTGTCTGTCTGTCTGTCTAATATGAGGAGTACATCTTGACTGCCATTCGGCAGAAACAGCCTCTCCACTCAGCCATCCTAGGAAGAGGGGCCTCTGCCTCTGAGTCGCGATGGCTGTTTCCTGAAGCCAAATGGTGAGGCTGCTGTCCTCCTGCCACCAGACACGCGCAGGATGCTGCTCAGCAAGGGCTGGCTGGTGTACACCTGCCCTTCCCTTTTCTTTCAGAAGATACGGTGATGCCATCACACCTCCTTGCTCTGGGTTTCTACCCACTCCGGCCAGGGTTTTCTCTTTCCTAGACCAGGGTAGCAGGAAATATCATTTCTTAGCTTCTCTCTTGTTTGGAAGCAAACAAGAGTGTAAAGGTGATAAGCATAGGCCATTCTGTGTCCAAAGACAGAGATCAGACCCTCTGTCTCCACTGTCAAAGGGACAGTACTACAGGGGAAAGCTTATACTCTCTAACCTTTCTGTACTTTGGGTTATGGCAGAAGCCTTGGCATGAGATAAAGAACAGGAAAAAGAAAAAAAACTCAGAGGATGTAATGGCGCAGTGTAGGTTGTATATGGACTCAATCCTGGGGCTCAGGTCAGGGGGCAGCCTTCTTGTCTCCACAGTTCTGACTACACAGACAGATGGTTGAGCCGAAAGGCAGAACTGAGTGAATGCAAGCTAGGGGGTTATGCCCTGCATACCAAGACACAAGGAAGGGAAAGCTGTTCCCAGTGGTCTCTGAGAGCTGCAAAGAAAGGGTGGGGTCCTTAACGCAAGTAGAGTGAAGAGCAAGGGATGCCTGTGAGTACAGAGCCCGGGGCGTGACTGCTGCCCTGGGTGAGGGCCATCCTACCCCACGACTGTGCAGAGCAGACATCCAGGGCACGTTCCTCCCGGTGACAACTGGCAGGGCCTCACGGTTGTATGCATGATGGATAGTAGTGCCCCACAAGGGGCCCGGGTTACTGTTTAACACTGCTAATTCAAGCAAAAACATTTTAGGATATCTCTTTCTGATATAAAAACCTTCCTCCTCATTAGAAAAACTTGGCACCTTCTAGGATAACCAGGATAAACTACATACCTCTCCTTCTTTTGACTACAAACTCTGTGTGTGTAATTCGTGAGGCAGTAACTTACATTAAGCTCTAGTTCTGGGCGTGGACTGTGCAATCAAAGATATTTTTCCCATCTCCAAGGAGGACAGCTAGTACAGGACAATTACAGTCTAGTCCTGCGGTGAAGGAACACACAGGATATTGGGGGAGCCCCTGGGAGAAAACAGACAGAAGGGGCTTCTGACTGAATTGATTTTGGAGGGTCAAAATTGGCCCACTAGGGAAACAGCAAAGGGGACGCCATGGCTCCTTCTGATACAGAGGTGAGGAAGGAGATTTGGCAACCGCATGTTGTCCTACATACTGGGCACATCACTGAACATCAAGGAAGGAGGAGATTTTTGTGAGCAAAACAGGAACAGGATTCAGAGATAAATGTGCATTAGTCAGCTCACATCAGTGATAAAAGCTATTTTCATATTTTGCAACTTCCCTTTCAAATTATTTTTAAAGTTGAAGAAATCCTGATGTCTTTCACATTGCTTAGGTAGAACCCCAATTTTACTTATAACAGTGACCTTTGAAAACCTCTAAATAGAGCATTTTGTAGAAGCTACTTAGAAAATTCACTGGATTAAGTCAAACTGCCCTTGGCGGCCCTACTCTAGATTAATGATAAAGGACTGGCTCTGTTTGCTATTTTTCAGATACCATGATCAACAGGATGTTACTAGCAACTTCCTTGGAGCAATGTGGTTGATATCAATAACTTTTCTCTCCATCGGTTATGGTGACATGGTACCTAACACATACTGTGGGAAAGGAGTCTGTTTGCTCACTGGAATTATGGTAAGTGCTTTTTCGCCATCCATCTCTTTTATGAATACTCAAGAAGGTACTTAGTCCATTCCATCTATGTGTATAAGTCATGGTAAAATATTTGATTTCTGAACAGCAGAAAGGCAGCATACATAAGTCAGTTTTCTGTTGGAAGAGAACATCAACAGTTTTCATCCTTTTTTAAGTTAAATGAAATATAGTTGTTTTATAGTGGTGTTAATTACTGCTGTACAGCAAAGTGATTCAGTTATACATGTATATGTATAGTCTTTTTTGATATTCTTTTCCATTATGGTTTATCACAGGATATTGAATATAGCCCTCTGTGCTGTACAGCAGGACCTGGGGTTTATCCACTCTCTGTGTGAGCTTCCATCTTCTAACACCAGCCTCTCTCTCCTCCCCTTTCCCAAACCCTTCCCCCTTGGCCACCACAAGCCTGTTCTCGATGTCTGTGGTTCTGTTTGTGTTTCATAGATAGGTTCATCTGTGTCTTATTTTAGATTCCACATATAAGTGATACCCTATGGTGTTTGCCTTTGACTTTCTGACTTACTTAGTGTGATAATCTCTAGTTTCATCCATGTTGCTGCAAATGGCATTATTTCACTCCTTTTTGTGGCTGAGTAGTATTCCATTTGTACATGTACCACATCTTCTTGATCCACTCATCTGCCAGTGGACATTTAGGTTGTCTTCATGTCTTAGCTATTGTGAATAGTGCCGACATGAACAAAGGGGTGTGTGTTTCTTTCTGATTTAGTTTCATCTGGATATATGCCCAAGAGTGGGATTGCTGGATCATATGGTAATTCTAGTTTTAGTTTTCTGAGGAGCCTGCATACTGTTTTCCACAGTGGCTGCACCAGCTTATATTCCCACCAATAGTGTAGGAGGGCTCCCTTTTCTCCAGCATTTGTTATTTGTAGACTTTTTAATGATGGCCATTCTGAATGGTGTGAGGCGATTACCTCATCATGGTTTTGATTTGCGTTTCTCTAATAATCAGTGATGTTGAGCATCTTTTCATGTGCCCAGTGGCCATCTATGTGTCTTTGGAGAAATGTCTATTTAGCTTTTGTGCCCATTTTTGAATTGGGCTGTGTTTTGTTGTTGTTGAGTTATACAAGCTGTTTACATACTTTGGGAAATTAATCTCTTGTTGGTGGCATTGTTTGCAAACATTTTCTTCCATGCTGTAGGTTATCTTTTCATTTTGTTTATGGTTTCCTTTGTTCTGAAAAAGCTTAAAAGTTTGATTAGGTCCCATTTGTTTTTATTTTTATTTCTACTGCCTTTAGAGACTGCCCTAAGAAAACTGGTATGATTTATGTCAGAGAATGTTTTGCCTATGTTCTCTATTAGGAGTTTTATGGTGTCGTGTCTTCTATTTAGGTCTTTAAACTATTTTTTGTTATGGTATAAGGGTATGTTCTAATTTAATTGATATACATGGGGCTGTCCATCTTTCCCAACACCACTTGCTGAAGACACATTTTCCCAGTGTATATTCTTACCTCCTTTGTCAAAGATTAATCGACCGTAGGTACATGGGTTAACAGTTTTCATCTTAATTTGAATCATGAAGCTCCACTGAAGAGAGAGTGCTGCTGGATTTGCTCTTTGTGGGCTGTACACTAGTTTGATGAGCAAATTTGATCTTAGAGTTTTAGCTTCAAGGTCAAGAATTTCTTTAAGTCTGGATTCTGCCATTTCCAACTTGCCAGGTGAATTTAAATGAATTCCTTTTCTCTGAAATGTACTTTCCTCATCTGTAAAATGTGGACCATGAAAAAACTATCTTGAAATGTATCAAACAGTTGAAGAATAACACTTTTTCAATTAAATAATTAGTGTTTATCATTTTAATGAATATTTCTTATTTATTATCTCAATTACAGTGCTCATCTAGTAACTAGAAATAGAGCAAAAAAAAAAAAAAGATAAACTGTCTCTGTCCTGCCTTCATGGAGCTTACAGGGGACCACCTTTTTCCTTTTAATAATTAACACATGATTATTAATTACATTTGTGACAAGTATGTGAGGGACTAAGACTTCTTATCAGATTTGGGCATTAAGGGAGAGGAATGGGATCTATTCAGAGAAAGTTGACTTTGAAACTCAGATGGGAAAGGGTGGTAGCCAGGCAAAGTGTGGGGGAGGAAGGGTGTTCCTGGAAGAGGAAAAGGTTTGTAAGAGGAAAGTGAGGCCAGAGAGGGACTTGGTATGCTGGCACAGGGCCGCTGGGTCAGGAGCATCCAGAGTGAATTGGGAAAGGCTGGGAGTGGGAGGCCAGATCTCATGGAGCTCTTGAGTGAGGTTTGCTGCCTGTCATGGCAATTCCACTCTGCTGGGACCCTGAGCAGGCTCAGACATGTTCCCTGTCCCCTACTCACCATGATGTGGCCAGGACTGTTGTGTACCATCTACTTTAGATGTAAGAAAATGGAAGGCTATCACGTTGTCTAAAATTTGCTGCCATGTGGTGTGAACTTTGAAATGTCTGCCCCAGATGCTCCAGTTTTAGTGACTTAGATTCTCCTCTTTCCTTATCTGCTTTTTCAGCGGAGTTACAGCAAAGAGCATCATCCTGATGCTGGTTTGGTTTCTGCCTACAGAAGGATGTGAACTAGCACCAGGAGCTCCGTAGGCAGGAAATTCCCAGAATGTCTCAAGCCAGGCATCTCTGCCCAATGCCTCCACTGTGTCCACCCTCAGGTTGGCACGAGAGAAGCAGGTTCTTGAAGTGAGGACCTTTGAAGGGTGGCCAGGGCAGTGTGTACCCTTGAAGCAGCTGCTTAGGAAGATTGTTCAAAGAGTTAGAACTAGCTGGAAGGACTGAGTGTCCATGACATATACCAAGTAGGAAGATTCTTCTCCCACTTGGTAGTACTGAACAGCTAGCTGTGATAATAAAATCTGGGGGCTCATTTTAACGTTACCAGTTGTAACAAGATGACCATTTGTGGAAAATATACTTTAGCATTCTTTGTTGTAAAATAAAATACAGTTTTATGAATTTTAGTAATTTTTATTACAATTGATATGGTCCTTTATGATTACTCTTGGATCCCTTACTTTTTCCTCAAAGGATGGCATTTTATTATATAGTATAATGCTTTGGGAAATAAAATTTGCTGGGTGTATTTTTGGAGGGCCCATAACAAGCCGACAAGGGACATGAATGATGCTGTTTATACACACACAACTGGTGATTGCAGAGTTTTTCCCCTTATGCTTCTTAGAAACAACTTCTTTGGCATTGGTTTTTGGCAAGACATCCACTCTTTTATTCTTGAATCAGGTATGACTCAGGGTTTGTACAAACCACTTCGTTTGCCATGGATCAGAGCCAAGTTTGAGGTCAACCTTGCCTGGCTCTTGTAATACCTTTATCTTTCCTTGATTTTTTTTCTCTGTCCCTAACATCTCAAGAACAGCTCCTGCAAAGTCTCATCTGACAACACAAATCTTTTATTTCATTCCTTAAACTACTTCCTTGCTTAAGTTTCCCATGTAATCTTACTTTGTTTTTAGAAAATATGTTCTAAGCCACTTAATCTATATGGACACAAAAATATTACATGCAGTGAAATTTACAGCGTCTTCACTGCTGCCCTCTGAACTCATGTAAACTTCAGTCCCTCTGTCCTTAATCTGTGGAGCTCCATTCCATCTCCCTCTGAAGAACAGACATTTCTTAATTAACTTGATGAGAAGTTGTTTACTTCATATAGAAAAATTGAGTGCTCTTTGACTCATCTATTTGCAAAACCGTACACAGTTGCATAGTCTTTATCCTCTGGCCAGGCAAATTCACACAGAGTCAGGCCACAAAGCACTGATTTGGGGGTGCTTCTGGGAAGTTGGCCATAGCCCATGTAAATTTCCTGGGGATCAGGAGCCTACGTATTGAGGTTACCTAGAGAGTAGTACAGAGAGTGGCTGACAAATTTGGTTTCCTTAAAGAGTTTTTCTCAGACTTTGTATAAAAGGTTAGTTTCTTTTAGATGAACTGTGTTTTTATTTTGTCAGACATCTTTTTTTATTTTTTTGCCTTTGATCACATAAAATGTAAATACCAGTTTGTTGCATTGGAATTGCCTAAGTTAGGTATGACTTGCTTTTAATTGCAGGCTCTTTTATGCATATATTTTTCTTTCTTTCTTTCTTCCAGCCTATTCTCCCCTGCACTTTTGCAATGCATGTTTAGATTAAATAAACATTGTCACATTTCTTATGAGTCATTGTTCTGTGTTTCTCTGGCCTTTAATAAATTGTGAAAAAGAAGCCCAAGTGACAACACCCCTCGGAGGGCACAGGGTCAGCCTCGAATCATCTTGCACATCATCTCTGAAGCACTGTGCTTCCTCGTGTTCTTTTATACTTCAATTTTCTTGTTCTTGTGTTTATGAAATTTTGACAGAATTTATACCCTTATGTGATTGTTTCACTTTGAAGCATGTAAAATACAGTTGATCTGAATGCTAACACCTGCAAAGCTTTCTCATTTCAAAAATGTAGACATAAAGAAATTAGCAGTGCATTTTTTCTCCATAAAGCTAATGAAAGTAATGAATTATTTCATAGAATCATCTTAGATATTCACATTTCATTGGTAAAAACTCAAAATGAAACTTTAATTTAAATTTTTTAAATAACAATTTATATCATGAATCACTTTGGGGAGCCAAGGACATTAAGATAAAGCTCATTTCTGCCATGGTTCTTGGCAGAAATATATTGTTAAACCATGAGGGAAGAGAGTTTCCATAATATTTCTAAGAAAGAAACAAATGGTCTTATCAAAAAATAACTTCTCCTTGGCTGAAATGTAAGTTGTAAATCCAAGACAATCATGGAAAGCTTTTAAAATAAATTTTAGGTTGTGTTTACAATGCTATGTAAAGATGATTGTCAAAATACTAAAACAAAGGGTTTTATCTGTTAAAATGCCTGAACAAGAAGTCCGTTGTGATAGATGGAATGAGTCAAGACCTAACTAATATTAGAGCTGATGAAACAAAGATCTCTTCCCTTTCCTTGGGTCTTATTTTAGAAACACAAGATTAGAGAGCTGCCTAACAGACGACGTCTTCATCACCCTTCAAGAGAAAACCAATGAGGTTGTCATTATTTACCTTTTTCCTTATTCTTCTATCCTTCCTCTTTTTTAAAAAAATGTTACTGAAGTGTAGTTGTTTTACAATGTTGCACTACTTTCTTCTGTACAATAAAATGACTCAGTTATACACGCCACATATTATATTGTCTTGTTATAATTTGTCACAGAATACTGAATATAGTACGGTTCCCTGTACTATACAGTAGGACCTGATTGCTTATCCATCCTATGTATACTAGTTTGCCTCTGCTAACCCCAAACTCCTAATCCTTCCTCCCCTATCCCACCCTCCTTGGCAACCACAAGTGTATTCTGTATGTCTTTGAGTCTGTTTTAGTTTTGTAGATATGTGATTTGAGCAGTATTTCAGATTTCATATAAAAGTGACATTATATGGTACCTGTCCTCTTTCTGACTTACTTCACCTAGTATGATAATCTCTAAGTCCATCCTTGTTGCTGAAAATGGCATTATTTCATTCTTTTTTTTTTTTTTATTATTGTTTTTGCCATACATTGTCATGATATCACCATGGGTTTACATATGCTTCCCCTCCGGGTCCCCCCTCCCTCCTCCCTCCCCCCCGGGAAATCTCGCTGCACCAGTCCCGAGCATCAGTCCTGGGCTGGCGATTGATTAGACACATGACAATTAACATGCTTCAATGCCCTTCTCCCATCTCATCCCACCCTTACCCTCATCCACAAAGTCCACAAGTCTATTCTATACATCTGCGTTCCTTTTGTTGTCTCCCATGTTGGGTTCTCATTACTGTCTTTCTAAATTCCATATATATGTGTTAATATACTGTATTGTTGTTTTTGCTTCTGGCTTACTTCACTCTGGATTATGGATGAGTAGTCCATTGTCTCTATATACCACATCTTCTTTATCCTTTCACCTCTTGCCGGACATTTAGGATGTTTCCATTGTCTTAGCTATTGTAGATAGTGCTGCTATGTACATAAGGATACATGTATCTTTTCAAATTATAGTTTTGAAAATACATATGCCCAGGAGTGGGACTGCTAGATCATATGGCCGTTCTACTCCATAGTGGCTGAACCAACTTACACCCCCAGCAGTATTCTATGAGAGTTCCTTTTCCTACACCCGCTCTGGCATTTGCTATTTGTAGACTTTTTAATGGTTGCCATTCTGACTGATGTGAAGTGGTACCTCACTGTAGTTTTAGTTTGCATCTCTCTAATAATTAGCAATGTTGAGCATCTTTTCGTGTGCCTGATGGCCATCTGTACGTCTTCTTTGGAGAAATGTCTGTTTAGCTCTTGTGCCCATTTTTGGATTGGGTTGCTTTTTTGTTATTAAGTTGTATTAGCTGTTTGTATATTTTGGAGGTGAAGACCTTGTCAGCTGTGTCATTTGCAAATATTTTTTTCGGACTCTGTAGGCTATTTTGTTTACAGTCTCCTTTGCTATAGGCCCCCCTTATGGCAGTCACCCTATGGGTAAGTACTATTATTACTCTCCCTTTTCAGGTAACAGGGCTTCCTTGGTGGCTCAGACGGTAAAGCATCTGCCTGGAATGCGGGAGACCCGGATTCGATCCCTGGGTTGGGAAGACCCCCTGGAGAAGGAAAAGGCTACCCACTCCAGTATTCTGGCCTGGAAAATTCCATGGACTGTATAGTCCATGGAGCTGCCAAGAGTCAAACACAACTGAGTGACTTTCACTTCACTTCATTTCCTTTGCTGTTCAAAAGCTTTTACGTTTGATTAGCTCCCATTGGGTTATTTTTGCTTTTATTTCCATTGCCTTGAGGCACTATTGGTACAATTTATGTCAGAGAATGTTTTGCCTATATTCTCTTCTAGGAGTTCTGTGATGTCTTGTCTTATATTTAGGTTTTTAAACCATTTTGAGTTGATTTTTATGTATGGTGTGAGAGTGTGTTCTAACTTCACTGATTTACATGCAACTGTCAAACTTTGCCAGCACCACTTGCTAAAGATAATGTCTTTTCCTCACTGTATGTTTGTGCCTCCTTGTTGAAGATTAATTGTGCATAGGTGTGTGCGTTTATTTCTGGGCTCTCTATGCTGTTCTGTTGATGTCTGTTTCTGTGCCAATAGCATGCTGTTTTGATTACTATAGCCTTGTAGTATTTATTGTCTGAAGTCTGGGAGGGTTATGCCTCCAGTTTTGCTCTTTTTCCTAAGGATTGCTTTGGCAATTCTGGGTCTTTTGTGGTTCCATATAAATTTTAGTATTATTTATTCTATTTCTGTGGAAAATATCATGGGCAATTTAATAGGAATCACATTGAATCAGTAGTATGACCATTTAAAAAATATTAATTCTTCCCATCTAAGAGCATGGTATATCTTTCCATTTCTTTGAATCATATTCCATTTTCTGTACTAGTGTTTTGAATTCTCAGCATGTAAGTCTTTCACCTCTTTGGTGAGATTTATTCCTAAGTTTCTGTGGGGTTTTCTTGGTGTGATTTTATTTTTTTTTAATTTTTTTTTAAAACTTTTAATTTTGTATTAGAGTATGGTCAATTAACAAGCAAAGTTGTGATAGTTTCAGGTGAACAGCAAAGGGACTTAGCCATTCACATACATGTATCCATTCTCCCTCAAACTCCCTCCTATCCAGGCTGCATATAACATTGAGCAGAGCATCCTGTGCTATACAGTAGGTCCTTGTGGGTTATCCATTTTAAATATAGCAATGTGTACATGTCCATCCCAAACTCCCTAACTATTCCTTCTCCTCATCCTTTCCCCCAACAACATAAGTTCATTCTCAAAGTCTGAGAGTTTGAAAAGAAAGATATTTTAGAACAAATTACTGTCAGCTGGGCTTTTTTGAAAATTAAACCAGCTATGAGCTTCTTCAGGTCCAGCAGAGAGGGCTGGGCTTTCAGCCCATGTAATTCTATGTGGACCCATGGGAACACCAGAATTTTTTTTTTTTATTGTTTTTGCCATACATTGTCATGATATCACCATGGGTTTACATATGCTTCCCCTCCGGA
Organism: Antilocapra americana; assembly: GCA_007570785.1. Lineage (NCBI taxonomy): Eukaryota > Metazoa > Chordata > Mammalia > Artiodactyla > Antilocapridae > Antilocapra > Antilocapra americana. Next base: position 18,295,398 of record ML661891.1, on the reverse strand, counting down.
ACCCCCCTCACTCCTCCCTCCCCCCCTGGAAATCTCGCTGTACCAGCCCCAAGCATCAATCCTGGGCTGGCGATTGATTAGACACATGACAATTAACATGCTTCAATGCCCTTTTTTTTTAATGCTGAGTAATATTCCATTGTGTATATGTACCACAGCTTTCTTATCCATTCGTCAGTTGATGGGCATCTAGGTTGCTTCCATGTCTTGGCTATTGTAAACAATGCGGTGATGAACATTGGGGTACACGTGGCTCTTTCAATTCTGGTTTCCTCGGTGTATATGCCCAGCAGTGGGATTGCTGGGTCATATGGCAGGTCTATTTGCAGCTTTTTAAGGAACCTCCACACTGTTTTCCATAGTGGCTGTACTAGTTTGCATTCCTACCAACAGTGTAAGAGGGTTCCCTTTTCTCCACATCCTCTCCAGCATTTATTGCTTGTAGACTTCTGGATGGCAGCCATTCTGACTGGTGTAAAGTGGTACCTCATTGTGGTTTTGATTTGCATTTCTCTGATAATGAGTGATGTTGAGCATCTTTTCATGTGTTTGTTAGCCATTTTTATGTCTTCTTTGGAGAAATGTCTGTTAAGTTCTTTGGCCCACTTTTTAATTGGGTTGTTTATTTTTCTAGAATGGAGCTGCAGGAGTTGTTTGTATATTTTTGAGATTGTTTGTCTGTTGCTTCATTGGCTATTATTTTCTCCCATTCTGAAGACTGTCTTTTCACCTTGCTTATAGTTTCCTTTGTTGTGCAGAAGCTTTTAATTTTAATTAGGTCCCATTTGTTTATTCGTGTTTTTATTTCCAATATTCTGGGAGGTGGGTCATGGAGTATCCTGCTTTGGTTTATGTCAGAGAGTGTTTTGCCTATGTTATCCTCTAGGAGTTTTATAGTTTCTGGTCTTATGCTTAGATCTTTGATCCATTTTGAGTTTATCTTTGTGAATGGTGTTAGAAAGTGATCTAGTTTCATTCTTTTACAAGTGGCTGTGGTTTTCCCAGCACCACTTGTTAAAGAGGTTGTCTTTTCTCCATTGTATATTCTTGCCTCCTTTGTCAAAAATAAGGTGTCCATAGATGCGTGGATTTATCTCTGGGCTTTCTATTCTGTTCCATTGATCTATATTTCTGTCTTTGTGCCAGTACCATACTGTCTTAATGACTGTGGCTTTGTAGTATAGCCTAAAGTCAGGTAGGTTGATTCCTCCAGTTCCATTCTTCTTTCTCAAGATTGCTTTGGCTATACGAGGTTTTTTGTATTTCCATACAAATTGGGAAATTATTTGTTCTAATTCTTTGAAAAAGACCTCTGGTAGCTTGATAGGAATTGCACTGAATCTATAGATTGCTTTGGGTAGTATACTCATTTTCACTATATTGATTCTTCCAATCCACGAACATGGCACATTTCTCCATCTGTTTGTGTCCTCCTTGATTTCTTTCATCACTGTTTTATAGTTTTCTATATACAAGTCTTTTGATTCTTTAGGTAGAAATACTCCTAAGTATTTTATCCTTTTTGTTTCGATGGTGAATGGAATTGTTTCCTTAATTTCTCTTTCTGATTTCTCACTGTTAGTGTATAGGAATGCCAGGGATTTCTGTGTGTTGATTTTATATCCTGAAACTTTGCTATATTCACTGATTAGCTCTAGTAATTTTCTCGTAGAGTCTTTAGGGTTTTCAATATAGAGGATCATGTCATCTGCAAACAGAGAGAGTTTTACTTCTTCGTTTCCAATCTGTATTCCTTTGATTTCTTTATCTGCTCTGATTGCTGTGGCCAAGACTTCCAAAACTATGTTGAATAGTAGTGGTGAGAGTGGGCACGCTTGTCTTGTTCCTGATTTCAGGGGGAATGCTTCCAGCTTTTCACCATTGAGGATAATGTTTGCTGTGGGTTTGTCATATATAGCTTTTATTATGTTGAGGTATGTTCCTTCTATTCCTACTTTTTGGAGGGTTTTTATCATAAATGGATGTTGAATTTTGTCAAAGGCTTTCTCTGCATCTATTGAGATAATCATGTGATTTTTATTTTTCAATTTGTTAATGTGGTATATTACATTGATTGATTTACGAATATTGAAGAATCCTTGCATCCCTGGGATAAAGCCTACTTGATCATGATGTATGATCTTTTTGATGTGTTGTTGGATTCTATTTGCTAGAATTTTGTTGAGGATTTTTGCGTCTAAGTTCATCAGTGATATTGGCCTGTAGTTTTCTTTTTTTGTGGCATCTTTGCCAGGTTTTGGAATTAGGGTGATGGAGGCCTCATAGAATGAGTTTGGAAGTTTACCTTCGTCTGCAATTTTCTGGAAGAGTTTGAGTAGAATAGGTGTTAGCTCTTCTCTAAATTTTTGGTAGAATTCAGCTGTGAAGCCATCTGGTCCTGGGCTTTTGTTTTTTGGAAGATTTCTGATTACGGTTTCAATTTCCGTGCTTGTGATGGGTCTATTAATATTATCTATCTCTTCCTGGTTTAGTCTTGGAAAGTTGTACTTTTCTAGGAATTTGCCCATTTCATCCAAGTTGTCCAGTTTATTTGCATATAGTTGCTGATAATAGTCTCTTATGATCCTTTGTATTTCTGTGTTTTCTGTTGTGATCTCTCCGTTTTCATTTCTAATTCTGTTGATTTGGTTCTTCTCCCTTTGTTTCTTGATGAGTCTGGCTAA
>ML661891.1:18035161-18287714 GCA_007570785.1 Antilocapra americana | reverse complement strand
TTAGGTCCCATTTGTTTATTCGTGCTTTTATTTCCAATATTCTGGGAAGTGGGTCATGGAGTATCCTGCTTTGGTTTATGTCAGAGAGTGTTTTGCCTATGTTATCCTCTAGGAGTTTTATAGTTTCTGGTCTTATGCTTAGATCTTTGATCCATTTTGAGTTTATCTTTGTGAATGGTGTTAGAAAGTGATCTAGTTTCATTCTTTTACAAGTGGCTGTGGTTTTCCCAGCACCACTTGTTAAAGAGGTTGTCTTTTCTCCATTGTATATTCTTGCCTCCTTTGTCAAAGATAAGGTGTCCATAGATGCGTGGATTTATCTCTGGGCTTTCTATTTTGTTCCATTGATCTATATCTCTGTCTTTGTGCCAGTACCATACTGTCTTAATGACTGTGGCTTTGTAGTATAGCCTAAAGTCAGGTAGGTTGATTCCTCCAGTTCCATTCTTCTTTCTCAAGATTGCTTTGGCTATACGAGGTTTTTTGTATTTCCATACAAATTGGGAAATTATTTGTTCTAATTCTTTGAAAAAGACCTCTGGTAGCTTGATAGGAATTGCATTGAATCTATAGATTGCTTTGGGTAGTATACTCATTTTCACTATATTGATTCTTCCAATCCACGAACATGGCACATTTCTCCATCTGTTTGTGTCCTCCTTGATTTCTTTCATCACTGTTTTATAGTTTTCTATATACAAGTCTTTTGATTCTTTAGGTAGAAATACTCCTAAGTATTTTATCCTTTTTGTTTCGATGGTGAATGGAATTGTTTCCTTAATTTCTCTTTCTGATTTCTCACTGTTAGTGTATAGGAATGCCAGGGATTTCTGTGTGTTGATTTTATATCCTGAAACTTTGCTATATTCACTGATTAGCTCTAGTAATTTTCTCGTAGAGTCTTTAGGGTTTTCAATATAGAGGATCATGTCATCTGCAAACAGAGAGAGTTTTACTTCTTCGTTTCCAATCTGTATTCCTTTGATTTCTTTATCTGCTCTGATTGCTGTGGCCAAGACTTCCAAAACTATGTTGAATAGTAGTGGTGAGAGTGGGCACCCTTGTCTTGTTCCTGATTTCAGGGGGAATGCTTCCAGCTTTTCACCATTGAGGATAATGTTTGCTGTGGGTTTGTCATATATAGCTTTTATTATGTTGAGGTATGTTCCTTCTATTCCTACTTTTTGGAGGGTTTTTATCATAAATGGATGTTGAATTTTGTCAAAGGCTTTCTCTGCATCTATTGAGATAATCATGTGATTTTTATTTTTCAATTTGTTAATGTGCTATATTACATTGATTGATTTACTAATATTGAAGAATCCTTGCATCCCTGGGATAAAGCCTACTTGATCATGATGTATGATCTTTTTGATGTGTTGTTGGATTCTATTTGCTAGAATTTTGTTGAGGATTTTTGCATCTAAGTTCATCAGTGATATTGGCCTGTAGTTTTCTTTTTTTGTGGCATCTTTGCCGGGTTTTGGAATTAGGGTGATGGTAGCCTCATAGAATGAGTTTGGAAGTTTACCTTCATCTGCAATTTTATGGAAGAGTTTGAGTAGAATAGGTGTTAGCTCTTCTCTAAATTTTTGGTAGAATTCAGCTGTGAAGCCATCTGGTCCTGGGCTTTTGTTTTTTTGGAAGATTTCTGATTACGGTTTCAATTTCCGTGCTTGTGATGGGTCTATTAATATTATCTATCTCTTCCTGGTTTAGTCTTGGAAAGTTGTACTTTTATAGGAATTTGTCCATTTCATCCACGTTGTCCAGTTTATTTGCATATAGTTGCTGATAATAGTCTCTTATGATCCTTTGTATTTCTGTGTTTTCTGTTGTGATCTCTCCGTTTTCATTTCTAATTCTGTTGATTTGGTTCTTCTCCTTTTGTTTCTTGATGAGTCTGGCTAATGGTTTGTCAATTTTATTTATCTTCTCAAAGAACCAGCTTTTGGCTTGGGTGATTTTCGCTATGGTCTCTTTTGTTTCCTTTGCATTTATTTCTGCCCTGATCTTTAAGATTTCTTTCCTTCTACTAGACCTGGGCTTCTGCATCTCTTCCCTTTCTAGTTGCTTTAGGTGTAAAGTAAGGTCATTTATTTGATTTTTTTCTTGTTTCCTGAGGTGAGCTTGTATTGCTATGAACTTTCCCCTTAGCATTGCTTTCACAGTGTCCCATAGGTTTTGGGCTGTTGTGTTTTCATTTTCATTCGTTTCCATGCATAACTGAATTTCATTTTTGATTTCTTCTGTGATTTGTTGGTTATTCAGCAGTGTGTTGTTGAGCCTCCATATGTTGGAAGTTTTGAGAGGTTTTCTCCTGTAGTTGATATCTAATCTCACTGCATTGTGGTCAGAAAAGATGCTTGGGATGATTTCAATATTTTTGAATTTATCAAGGTTAGATTTATGGCCCAGGATGTGATCTATCCTGGAGAAGGTCCCGTGTGCACTTGAGAAAAAGGTGAAATTCCTTGTTTTGGGGTGGAATGACCTATAGATATCAATTAGGTCTAGTTGGTCTATTGTATCATTTAAAGTTTGAATTTCCTTGTTACTTTTCTGTCTAGTTGATCTGTCCATTAGTGTGAGTGGTGTATTAAAGTCTCCCACTATTATTGTGTTGTTGTTGATTTCCCCTTTCATACTAGTTAGCATTTGCCTTACATATTGTGGAGCTCCTATGTTAGGTGCATAAATATTTATAATTGTTATTTCTTCTTCCTCGATTGATCCTTTGATCATTATGTAATGTCCATCTTTATCTCTTTTCACTGCCTTTATTTTAAAGTCTACTTTATCTGATATGAGTATTGCCACTCCTGCTTTCTTTTGGTCTTTATTCGCATGGAATATCTTTTTCCAGCCTTTAACTTTCAGTCTTTATGTGTCCCTAAGTTTGAGGTGGGTCTCTTGTAGACAACATGTATAGGGGTCTTGTTTCTGTATCCAATCGGCCAATCTTTGTCTTTTGGTTGGGGCATTCAGCCCGTTTACATTTAAGGTAATTATTGATAAGTATGATCCCGCTGCCATTTATTTTATTGTTTTGGGTTCCAGATTATCTATCCCATCCGTGTTTCCTATCTAAGCAAGTTCCTTTAGCATTCGTTGGAGGGCTGGTTTGGTGTTGCTGAATTCTCTCAGTTTCTGCTTGTCTGAGAAAATTTTGAATTCTCCTTCAAATTTGAATGAGATTCTTGCTGGGTACAGTAGTCGGGGTTGTAGATTGTTTTCTTCCATGACTTTAAGTATGTTTTGCCATTCCCTTCTGGCCTGAAGCGTTTCTATTGAGAGATCAGCTGTTATCCTTATGGGATTCCCCTTGTGAGTTATTTTTTGCTTCTCCCTTGCTGCTTTTAATATTTGGTCTTTGTATTTGATATTTGCTAATTTGATTAATATGTGTCTTGGGGTGTCCCGCTTGGGGTTCATTCTATTTGGGACTCTCTGTGTTTCTTGGACCTGAGTGGCTATTTGCTTCCCCAATTTAGGGAAGTTTTCTGCAATTATCTCTTCAAGAATTTTCTGATGGTCTTTCTTTTTGTCTTCTTCTTCTGGGACTCCTATGATTCGAATATTGGTGCGTTTAATATTGTCCCAGAGGTCTCTAAGATTGTCCTCATTTCTTTTAATTCTTTTTTCATTTTTCCTTTCTGTTTCATTTATTTCTGCCATTCTGTCTTCTACCTCACTTTTTCTGTCTTCTATCTCTGTTATTCTACTGTTGGTTCCCTCCAGGGTGTTTTTGATCTCATTTATTGCATTATTTATTGTATTTTGACTCTTTTTCATTTCTTCTAAGTCCTTGTTAAAGCTTACCTGCATCTTCTCAATCCTTGCCTGCAGGTTACTGAGCTGCAACTCCAACTTATTTTCCAGGTTTTGGATCATTTTCACTATCATTATTCGGAATTCTTTGTCAGGTAGACTTCCTATCTCTTCGTCTTTTGCTTGGTCTAGGGGGTATTTATCCTGTTCCTTTATTTGTTGGGTATTTCTCTGCCTTTTCATCTTGTTTATCTTGCTGTGTTGTCCCTTTATTGTGGGGATTCCTCTCTGTGGGATGGGTTGGATGTGTGGTTTGTCGAAGTTTCCTGGATGGGAAGGCTTGTGTGGTTTTCTGGTGGGTGGGTCTAGGTTTCCTCACTGTTGCTCCTCACGTTGGCAATGGGTAGCCCCTCCAGATGCCCGTTGTCCTCTGCCAGCATTCAGTTCCTGTTTTTTGGAGTTTGCTCGGCCTTTAAAAGTTCTTTTGGTATATTTATTGGGGAGAAAGTGTTCTCCCCGTCCTATTCCTCCATCTTAGTTCCCTCCTCTTGGTGTGATTTTAAAAGAGATTGTTTACATTCCCTTTTTGGTATTTCATTGTTAGTGTAAAGAATGCCACCGTTTTCCAAATGTCAATCTTTTATCCTACTATGTTGCTGAATTAGTATATCAGTTCTAGTAATTTTTAACTGGAGTCTTTAGGGTTTTCTTTGTATATATTTTACTATGTTATCTGTATATAATGACAGTTTTACCTCTTCTCTATGAATTTGAACACATTTTATTTCTTTTTCTTGTCTGATTGCTGTGCTTAAAGTCTGTCAATATTTTTTAAAGAGAAGTGGTGAGAGTGTGCATGCATGTCTTGTTCTAGATTTTCGTAAGAAGGCTTTCAGCTTTGAGTCTTATATTGGCTAGGGGTTTGTCATAAACAGCTTTTACTATGATGAGATATGTTCACTCTATACACATTTTCATCAGGATTTTTATCGTAAATGGATGTTGAATTTTATCAAATGCTTTTTCTGCACCGATTGAGATGATCATATGGATTTTGTCCTTTTGTTGGTGTGGAGTATCACATTGATTAATTTGCATGTGTTGAAACATCCTTGTGAATCTGGGATGAATCCAACTTGGTCGTGGTTTATGGCCTTTTTTATGTGCCTTTGGAGACAGTGTGCTAATATTTTGTTGAGAATGTTTCTGTCAGTATTCACCAGAGATATTAGCTTGTAATTTTCTTTTGTAGTATTGTCTTTGGTGACAGTGGTGTCATAGAATGTCTTCAGGAGTGTTTCTTCCTCTTCAGTCTTTTGAAAGAGTTTGAGAAGTATGGGCATAAGTTATTTGTATATTTGGTAGAATTCTCCAATGAAGCCTTCTGCTCATGGGCTTTTGCACTTGGGATTTTTTTTTTTTTTTTTTTTTTACTGATTTGATTTCATTTCTAGTGACTGGTCCGTTCAAGTTATCTATTTCTTCTTGATTCAGTTTCAGTGGGCTATATGTTTCTCAAAGATTATTCATTTCTTTGAGACTGTCAAATCTTTAAGATTGTCAATTTATAATTTTTCGTAATATTCTCTTGTTTTTGTTTTTTATTTCTGCAGTATCTTGTTATTTCTTCTCTTTCATTTCCTATTTCATTTGGATCATCTGTTTTCCCTGTAAGCCTGGCCAGAGGTTTGTAAATTCTGTTTACCCTTTCAAAGAATGAACTCTTGCTTTTATTGATTTTTTTTCTATTTTTTTAAATCTCTGTTTTATTTATCTCCTCTCTGATCTTTGTTATCTCCTTCCTTCTGCTGACTGCAGGTTTTGTTTGTTCTTTTTCTAATTATTTTAGGTGGTAGATTAGGTTGTTTATTTGACATTTTTATTATTTGTTAAAGAAGGCCTGTGTAAACTTTCCTCTAAGAATAGCTTTTGCTACATGCCATAGGTTTCGAATGGTTGCATTTTGTTGTCACTTGCCTCAAGATATTTTTTAATTTCTTCTTTGATTTCACCATTGATTCATTGTTTTCTTGTTCTTGTGTTTTTCTAGCATGTTATTTAGTCACAAAGTAATTGTTTTAGTTTTTTTTCTCATTTCTTTTTCTGTAGCTGATATCTAGTTTCATGCCATTGCATTCAGAAAAGATGATTGAAATAATTTCTGTTTAGGCTTGTTTTGTGTCCAAGAATGTGGTCAATCCTAGAGCATGTTCCAAGTGCACTTGCAAAGAATGCATATTCTCCTTCTTTTAGCTACAATGCTGTTAATAAATCTAGGTGTTCTGTTGTATCATTTAGGGTATCTGTTGCCTTATTGATTTTTGTCACAAAGTTCTGCTCATTGATATGTGTCCTATTTACCCTTAAATTTTTACATTTTTATTATAATATGTCTTGATGTAGTTCTGTTTGGGTTTATTTCATTTGGGACCCTATGTGTTTCCTGCATCTGGATATCTGTTTCCTGCTTTAGGTTTCAGAAGTTTCCAGCCACAATTTCTTTAAATACATTTACAATACTTTCTTCTCTTTTCTTTCTGAGATCCCTATTATGCATGGATTGACATTCTTTATATTATCCCGTAGGTTGCTTATGTTGCTTTCATATTTTTTTAAATTTATGTTTCTGTCTGCCCTCTTGAGTGGGTGATTTCAATTATTCTATCATCTATATCACTTATTCATTCTTCTGCATTATTAATTCTGCTTTTCCTAGCCTTTAGTTCAGCTCTTGTCTCTTCACATGAATTCTCTAGTTTCTCTTGACTCCTCCTTATAGTTTCTAATTCCTTTTTGTAGTCATCTGCATTTCTGTTGATAGCCTTTCTTAATTCCTTCAATATTCTCATAGTCTCCTTATTGAATTCAGTGACTATTAGACTGAATAGATCTCTTTCATTATTTGTTCTTTCAGAAGAATTCTCTCAGTTTTTTAATTGGAAGTGGTTTTCAGTTTCTTCATTGTACTTATATTACTTTGCTGGCAACCCACTCCAGCATTCTTGCCTGCCAAATGCTATGGATAGAGGGACCTGGTGGGCTATAGTCCATGGGATCGGTCGCAAAGAGTCGGACACCTCTGAGCATGCAGGCACAAGAGTTTAGGAGAAACAATTATCTATTGTGGTACTTGAGGGCTGTTTTTATGTGGGAATGCTCCTGTGTAGCTTGCATGGATTTAATATTTCTGGTGTGAGGGCTGATTGTAGTATGGATCCCTGTCACCTTTTTTCTCAGGGTATGCTGGCCATTGTCCCCTTGCTAGGAGGTGTGACTGATGCTGTGGTGACTGGATCCTGCACTGGGTATTGAGCGGGGCCTCCTCTTTGCTCTTTGGTTATCACTGCCCTATCCAGAGCAGGGTCTGCTACCTGATTATTGGAGCAGAAGCCCCCAGCTCCATTTCTGAGCTGTGTTTCTGTTATGCACTGTGAGGTATGCGGGGTTGGCATGCTCCCACTGGGAGAGAGGCCACTGAGTATTCTTCTACTGGGCCTGTTCACCTATGAGTATACTCTGTTGTGTCACTTTTTACCCATTGTGTGGGCTCACAAAGTACACTGTAGTTAGCACTGCTTTTGGCCCCAATGTAACCATGGGATGCTGGCAGTCAGCCCCGGTGCCTTTCACACTTCGTTTTCCACAAGGCCACCAGCACAGATCCACTGGCGTAAGATCCCAGGACTGTAGTAGTCAAGCTCCTGTACCTGCTGTGGGCTACTGAGGCAGCTCATCCCCTGGCCTGACTGAGCCCCTGTTGCACACACTCACAAAACCTACAACTGCTATGCACAGATGCGACCCAGCCACGGGAGCACAAGTGGTTTGTTCAGATGTCCCACAGATGCTGACTTTACAAAGCTGGCAGTGGAGTTGTAAATCTGCAGTTTGTGCAGCCACAGGGAAAGATTTCAGCTCTGCTTCCTAAGCTGCACAGCTCCTGGATCTCAGCTGTAATTTCAGTCTCACCTCTGTGCATGGACAACCACTGGCATCTGCTCCCAGAACCACCAAGGTGGTGGCCGGAGCACAAGAGCCTGCCGAAATGGGAGGGGACTGGGCAAGGGCCAGGTTGTGCAGGGCCGCCTGTGTGGGAGCCTCTCATAGAGTCCGTGGAGGCAATAGCCAGAGGTGGGCAAAGAGGCTACAACGGAAGCCCCATTCCTGCCTTTGTGCACCATTTAACAATGGCACTGCACTTTTATGGCAGCCTGGCGTCCTTCCCTGGACACTCCTAGTTGCTGCTCCCCACCGTCCAGCCCACTCTGGCTGGCGGCAGCAGTGCTCTCCATAGGTCTAACTTCTAAACTCCGTGTTTCAGCGCCCAGTCCCTAGCTGTACCTGCCAATGTGTGTCTCAGGTTGGGGTGCTCAGGGCAGTAGCACAGACTGTGTCTATAGGTCTCCCCGTGTCCTGCCTGTCGCTGACCAGTTGTTGTGCTCTTCTCGGAACCTCTGAAGTTTCTTTTCTGTCCCAGCTAATCTCCCTGCCAGTGAAGTAGAGGGGACATTCCACGATGTGGAAACCTCTCCTTACCATCAGAACTGCCTCCCAGAGGCACAGAACCTGTTCCACTTCCCTTTTCTTTTTCCTATGTGATTATTATAGAGGCCTTTCTTGTCCTGTCAGATAGTCTTCTGCTAGTGTTCAGTAAGTGTTCTGTGAGAACTGTTCTATTTGCAGATGTATTCTTGATGTATCCATGGTAAACTATGTGTTTCATGTCCTACTGCTTCACCATCTTGATTCCAATCCCCTAACCTTCCCCTTTTTGAGGAGGCATTAAGACTTGAGGATTTATTGTTGTGGATGTCATGATAGACTTTGGGATGAAGTTTAAATGGCTTTATTCTTTTGATTAGAGGTAGGCAAATAACAATGTTAGAACATGGTAACGTCTGTTTTTGTTATTACCAACTAGTTTCTCAGTCTCTTTAACTTTATTATAAAGCAGTTGATTTCTTAGCATTTAAAAAGTTACTCTATCTACCATTTTATATCTGTACATAAAGATGAAACACAAGCTGAAAGCTGTCATTTTTCCTTACCTGTGAGTATATATGATTGTTTCAAGAGCAGAATACAGCCTCATTAGTAAGAGTATCTCTTGTCTTATATTAAAATGAAATTCATTCATTTGTAATTTTTGCTTCTCTAATTCCATTAAATTATGACAACTTTGTTGGCCCTTTAACTATTTAAGAGTGGATGACTGCATTTTTGGCATAAATTATTTTAAAATAAGGAGCACTATCTTCACATTCCTCCAGGTAGTGGTCATTATCTAATAATAGGTCCTCTGTTGATAGTGAACATTGGATTTCAACAGAGTCCATATGGATTCCTCAACAAAAGTGAGGTCACTTCAGATTTGAGTGATTTAAGCTTCTTCCATCCTATCGGTAGTTCTGTATTTAAAAAAAGCAATGCATAGAAGTTTTCTAGTTATAATCATTTAAAAATCACACTAGTTAATTTTAAAAATTTTATTCAGGGAGCAAAACATTCAGTTAAGAACACTTCATAATTCTGTCATCATCAAATTTACCAGATATCAAAAACTCTTAAGGTCACCTAGCATCTCATTCAGTTGTCAGAGTTCAGAAGTTTTCATCCTGAAGGGTAGGAACACTACCCTGTTGATTCGGTACAAGATATTTGTAAAAGGACCATAACTTAGCCAGAGCTTATATGAAGAGAATGACTGGTATTAAAGAAAGCTAAACCTAAAGTATGATTATATTCCTGCTACTTCCTGTCTGCATTTAAGCATTACTTTTCCCCTGCCAGTAGAAGCAGGAGTTTGAAAAACTAGACTAAAGCCATTCCTTGGTGTTTCATGTGTGAATAAGGAAAAAGAAAATCTTTTACCTGTCTTATACAATTTGACATGAGGTGTTTAATTCCAAGTGATAATTTTGAAGAGGTTTTAACTTTACTTTTTGTCCTTTGGCTCTTTCTGCTATTGTTCAGTCTGTAAGTCATGTCCAACTCTTTGTTACCTCATGGAGTGCAGCACACCAGGCTTCCCTGTCTCTCACCATCTCTGGGAATTTGCTCAAACTCATGTCCACTGAATCGGTGATGCCATCCAACCATTTCATCATCTGTCTCCTCCTTCTCCTGCTCTCAATCTTTCCTAGCATCAGAGTCTTTTCCAGTGAGTTGACTCTTTACATCAGGTGGCCAGAGTATTGGAGCTTCAGCTTCAGCAACAATTCTTCCAATAAATTTAGGGTTGATTTCCTTTAGGATTGACTGGTTTGATCTCCTTGCTGTCCAAGGGACTCTCATGAGTCTTTTCCAAAATCACAGTTCAAAAGCATCAATTCCTCAGTGCTTAACCTTTTTTACAGTCCAACTCTCACATCCATACATGACTACTAGAAAACCATAGCTTTGACTATATGGACTTTTGTTGGCAAAGTGATGTCTTTGCTTTATAATACGCTGTCTAGGTTTGTCATAGTTTTTCTTCCAAGGAGAAAACATCTTTTAATTCATGGCTGCAGTCACCGTCCAGTGCTTTTGGAGTCCAAGAAAATAAAGTCTGTCACTGTTTCCAATGTTTCCCCATCTATTTGCCATGAAGTGATGGGACTGGATGCCATGATCTTCATTTTCTGAATGTTGAGTTTTAAGCCAGCATTTTTACTCTCCTCTTTCACCTTCATCAAGAGGCTCATTAATTCCTCTTGACTTTCTGCCATAAGGGTGGTTTCATCTGCATATCTGAGGTTATTGATATTTGTCCCAGAAATCTTGATTCCAGCTTGTGCTTCATCCAGCCTGGCATTTTACATGATGTACTCTGCATATAAGTTAAAAAAGTAGAGTGACAGTATATAGCCTTGATATTATTCCTTTCCCAATTTGGAACCAGTCCATTGTTCCATGTCTGGGTCTGTTGATTCCTGTATACAGTGGTTTGGTATTCCCATCTCTTTCAGAATTTTCCAGTTTTTTGTGATCCACAAGGCAAAGGCTTTAGCATAGTCAGTGAGGCAGAAGTATATGTTTTTCTGTAATTGTCTTGCTTTTTCTATGACCCAGCAGATGTTAGCAGTTTGATCTCTGGTTCCTCTGCCTTTTCTAAATCCAGCTTGTACATCTAGAAGTTCTTGGTTCACATAGTATTGAAGCCTAGCTTGAAGGATTTTGAGCATTATCTTGCTAGCATGTTAAATGAGTGCAGTTGTGCAGTAGTTTGAACATTCTTTGGCGTTGCCATTCTTTGGGATTAAATGACAATTGTCCTTTTCCAGTCCTGTGGCCACTGCTGAATTTTCCAAATTTGCTGGGATACTGAGTGCAGCACTTAACAGCATCGTCTTTTAGGATTTGAAATAGCTCAACTGGAATTCCATTGCCGCCACTAGCTTTATTAACAGCAGTGTTTCCTAAGGTTCACTTGACTTCACACTCCTGGGTGTCTGGCTCTAGGTAAGTGAGCACACCATTGTGGTTATCTGGGTCATTAGACCTTTTATGTACAGTTCTTCTGTATATTCTTGTCACCTCTTCTTAATCTCTTCTGCTTCTGTTAGGTCCATACCATTTCTGTACTTTACTGTCTTTCCCATTCTGGAAAGGTGTGTTCATTGAATCTCATCAAATAAAGACCCATTGAAAATAATGTATCCTTAAATTCTTACTATGGTTTCTATTTTGTGCCCAACAGTTAGAAGAGATGATAGGTCTTTTCAGCCCTAAGGCTGACTTCTCCACCGTTGCCCTCAGCAGACCTTCATTTCTCCCCAAGAAAATTTCCTAAGAAATAAGGCAGCTGCTTTTAACTGAAAGTTGTGACCCTCTCGTATTCAACTCATTGTCTCTACAATTCCACCTAAATTTTCTAAACTGTCAGCACTTTGAGTTGGCAGAGTTGCCCTTCCTGTGTCTAAAATACATGTGCTCACATTGGCACCATTGCTAATGAGGAGATTTAAACTCAGAGATGACTCATTGCTGATGACCAGGTTTATGCACCACTTCCTTCTTTCCAGCCACTGAAGCACAAGGAGCAAGCAAATCACTCTAAAGGAGGGGGTTCCTAAACCCAGGTTTTACCATTGCACTCAGAAAGCACATACATACCTTCTCCCTGCTTCCTTAGGACAAGGACATTTTAACTGACCTCTACCCTCCTATCAACAATACAGTTCATCCTTGAACAACATGGATTTGAACTGCATGGGTCCACTTATATGCAGATATTTTTCAGTAATAAATACTACAGTACTACACGATCTGTGGTTGATTGGATTTGCGAGTAGAGGGCACACTCAATCGATTTTCAACGGCAAGCAGGGTTTGTGTCCCCAGCCCCCTCTTTGTTCAAGGGCCAGCTGTGTTTGAAGATACTCAGAGGCAGGGGCATTTTAATAGAGGGAATTTGTCTTCAAAGTTATTTTGAATATTGTTTATTTTCATGACCTAAAGAGATCTTGTAAAACCCCAGTGGGATATAATACTAAAGCCGAATGTTCGGTAGAATCTTACTTTCCAGAAATGCTTGTTTTATGCATTTTTAGGAAAATAATTGTGTCAGAAAATTTCATTGAAAATATATTTATTGTTCTTGGATATTGAGTCAGTCAACTCCAGGGACAGAAAAATGGGCAATGTTTTCAGTTTCCCTTTAAAGGAAAAGTTAATATTTTAAAATGAAAGTTAATCTTTCAGCTATTTCATTAATTTAGGTGTATTTGTGGTAGAAAACATGATTTTTTTCAAAACAACTATATGTTAACAAATTTTTATTAACAATAGTCCATCAGTCAGCTATAAAACTGAAGCTTGACCTTTTAGGAGCTATTGTAAGACAGAAGGATAATTTAACAGTGGAATCATTTGAACATTAGCAAATTTTTTCAGCCATTCCCTGTGGTGGTGAGTATTCTGGAACTACCCTCCACATTATAAATTTCATTATTATTATGTTGAATATTTGGCAGATGCCTTTTAAATAAGGAAAGAATCAAAACCTTTTCCCAGTGTGCTGTTAAAGGAATTTCCATTTCCATCGGCTTATATATTAAGTTATTAAAGCTTGATCCCAAAGTGGTGCTTCAACATGATTTTTAGAAGTATATTTGTATCATTTAAAGTTTGAGTTTCCTTGTTAATTTTCTATTTAGTTGATCTATCCATTGGTGTGAGTGGTGTATTAAAGTCTCCCACTATTATTGTGTTGTTGTTAATTTCCCCTTTCATACTTGTTAGCATTTGCCTTACATATTGTGGAGCTCCTATGTTGGGTGCATAAATATTTATAATTGTTATTTCTTCTTCTTGGATTGATCCTTTGATCATTATGTAATGTCCATCTTTATCTCTTTTCACCACCTTTATTTTAAAGTCTACTTTATCTGATATGAGTATTGCCACTCCTGCTTTCTTTTGGTCTTTATTTGCATGGAATATCTTTTTCCAGCCTTTAACCTTCAGTCTATATGTGTCCCTAGGTTTGAGGTGGGTCTCTTGTAGACAACATATATAGGGGTCTTGTTTCTGTATCCAATCGGCCAATCTTTGTCTTTTGGTTGGGGCATTCAACCCGTTTACATTTAAGGTAATTATTGATAAGTATGATCCTGTTGCCATTTATTTTATTGTTTTGGGTTCGAGATTATATACCCCATCCATGTTTCCTATCTAGGAAAGATCCTTTAGCATTCGTTGGAGGGCTGGTTTGGTGTTGCTGAATTCTCTCAGTTTCTGCTTGTCTGAAAAGGTTTTGAATTGTCCTTCAAATTTGAATGAGATCCTTGCTGGTACAGTAATCGGGGTTGTAGATTGTTTTCTTCCATGACTTTAAGTATGTTCTGCCATTCCCTTCTGGCCTGAAGCGTTTCTATTGAGAGATCAGCTTTGTAGGATGAGCATCACTAGTGATCTAACATAAAAATATGTCATAACTCTGAAGTTTTTGAACTATGTGATAAATGATCTTGGGTAAAATGAGCCACTTGAACTTCTCTTACATTCTCGGGATTGACATGGTTTTCAATGTATGTACTATATTAGAGAAGAATACAGCAGAGAAAGGCAGTACATTTTATTTATTGCTGTATTTATAATATGAATGATCTACAACATTGTATTAATTTCTGCTGTACCGCAAAATGACTCAGTTATATATATACATGTGTATATTCTTTCTTACACTCTTTGCCATTATAGTTTATCCCAGGAGATTGCATACAGTGCCCTGTGCTGTACCGTAGGACCTTGTTGATTATCCATGGTATATATAATAGTTTGCATATACTATTTGCATATACCCAAATTCCCAGTCCATCCTTCTCCCTTCCCGCCCCTCCCTTGGCAACCACAAGTCTGTTCTCTTTGTCTGTGAGTCTTTTTCTGTTTGCTAGAGAAGTTCATTTGTGCCATATTTTAGATTCCATGCATAAATGATATCATATGGTATTTGTCTTTCTGTTTCTAACTTCACTTGTTATAATCACCTCTAGGTCCATCCATGTTGCTGCAAATGCATTATTTCATTCTTTTTATAGCTGAGTAGTTTTCCATTGTGTGTATATACTACATTTTCTTTATCCATTCATCTGTTGATGGACAGTTAGTCTGCTTTCATGGCCTAGCTATTGTGAATAGTACTGCTATGAAAATAGGGGTGCATATGTCTTTTCAAATTATAGTTTTGCCTGGATACATACTCAGGAGTGGAATTGCTGGATCATGTGGTAGCTCTATTTTTAGTTTTCTGAGAAACCTCCATACTATTTTCCATAATGGCTGTACCAAATTACATTCCCACCATCAGCATAGGAGGGTTCTCTTTTCTCCACAGTCTCTCCAGCATTTATTGTTTGTAGACTTTTTGATGATAGCCATTTTGACTGTTGTGAGGTGATAGCTTGTAATTTTGAGTTGCATTTCTCTAATAATTAGCAATTATTAATCTATTAGCAATTAATCATCTTTTCATGTGCCAATTAGCTATCTATATGTCTTCTTTAGAGAAATGTCTATTTAGGTCTTCTGCCCATTTTCCAATTGGGTTGCTTTTTCTGTTATTGATTTGTATGAGCTCTTTGTATATTTTGGAGTATAAGCCCTTTTTTGTTGTGTCATTTATAAGTATCTTCTCTTATTCTTTGGGTTATCTTTTTTTGTGGTTTCCTTTCCTGTGCAGGGACTTCATTTTAATTTGGCAGCATGTAAGACTCTCCAGGTGTTGGGATTCAACTATAGCTTATGTTTTCTGATTGTCTTTTGTCTGTTCACTTTAATCTAGCATAATGAGCATTAATACTTATATACACACACTCACACATATTAGTTTTCTGAGTATCTTGAAGTGGCAGGTTAGTTACTTGCTTAGTTTTTTCTTAATAGCACAGATGAAATGGAAGAAAAGTAACCAGGATACATTTTCTGACTTTGGTGAAAGAACTATGACTCATCTTGTTAAAGGCATGCAGGGATTTTAATTTCAGAGAGTAACATATGTTAGTCCCAACTGTTTCTATATCCATTGTGATTATGGCAAGATTTGGAGAAAATGTTGTAAAAGCATATTTACATTCATTCTTATTCACTTTATGAAACAGAATGGCTCAGGAAGTAGATACTAAGTGGACAATAATATCACATCATTTCTTAAATTACTATAATCATTAATGTGTTAGCAGGAACTTACTTTGAACCTAGAAAACTTTCAGGGGATGAGCCAGCTTCAGTTTGCATAATTGTAAAAGTTACTTTTTTGAAACCCAGTTCTATACATATCAAAACATATTGTGCTTTATTAAGAACCTGGAAGGTATAAGACTTACATATAAGGAGCTAAGGACTTTGGAAAAAAAAAGGTTTCTAAGTGGCTTTGGGGGTATAATTTAAAGGGTACAAGTGTGATCACACAAAGAAGGCAATGGCACCCCACTCCAGTACTCTTGCCTGGAAAATCCCATGGACGGAGGAGCCTGGTAGGCTGCAGTCCATGGGGTCACAAAGAGTCAGACATGACTGAGTAACTTCACTTTCACTTTTCACTTTCATGCATTGGAGAAGGAAATGGCAACCCACTCCAGTGTTCTTGCCTGGAGAATCCCAGGGACGAGGGAGCCTGGTAGGCTGCAGTCCATGGGGTCACAAAGAGTCAGACATGACTGAGTGACTTCACTTTCACTTGTCACTTTCATGCACTGGAGAAGGAAATGGCAACCCACTCCAGTGTTCTTGCCTGGAGAATCCCAGGGACGAGGGAGCCTGGTGGGCTGCTGTCTATGGGGTCGCACAGAGTCGGACACGACTGAAGACTTAGCAGCAGCAGCAGCAGCAGTGTGATCATGGAGTAAGTGATATAAGCAATAGTTTCACTAATTACTTAACTGTCAGATTGACTTGCTTCTGTACTTTGCAACAGACATACTAATTTTAATACACAAAACTTTTGGTGAGCTAGAGAACACTCAGCAAGAAATAGGCCAGCAGCAGGAAACAGCAGAGCTCAGGAATAAACACAAATAAAAATCAACTTCCAAAAGCTCTTGATACCGGTGATTTTCCACTCCTGTTGGGATTTTGATTTCTTTCCAGAAGAATCGCACCAGTGGCCTCCTGCCACCGGAGAACAATATTCAGCATATAGTGCCAACTGCCACTTATAGCTATCTCTCTAGGGTCGAAGCCCCTCCTATTTTTATATTTGCTGTTTACTAAAAAGCCATTGCTGCTCTTGGCTTTCTCATTGCTCCTGATTGAGGAGTTTCTGGGAGCAGATATGCGACAGGTGATCCTGTACTTGTCAAGCGAACGTTCTCACGCCATGGCTAGGTACCGATGGCTAGCCTGGGTGGTTACTGCTTCCTTCCTTTGATTCAGGCTAACCTCTCTTACTATAACTTATTTAGATCTTGTGGCAACAAAATAGGTTTAGATACTTCAAAAGGCCATTCTTTTCCTTCATTAGTACCCAGCTCTAATATCACTTTATTTCATTGTCTATACATGGCCCATGTGAGCTGAGGAGAGAGTCAATACTGAGTTAAAGCTTCGGGCCCTTTAAGGCATCTGCCTGCAGTGTGGGAGACCTGGGTTTGATCCCTGGGTTGGAAAGATTCCCTAGAAAAGGAAATGGCAACCCTCTCCAGTATTCTTCCCTGGAGAACCACATGGAGTGTGTCCATGAGGTTGAGAAGAGTCGGACACGACTGAGCAACTTCACTTTTACCCACGGCCCAAAATATCAGCATAGTAACAATGCAGCTCAGACATTTCTGACCCTGTCCTCTCTATACTCTGCCTTCGTGGTCCTTGTTTATCATTTCCTGAAAGTCTTCATAAGTAAGTGAAATGACTCAAGTAAAAATCTTTATCTTGTGTTTAAAATAGAGAGTAGTTGATGTCATTTGCCATTTTCTCTCATATCCTCCTTCACTTAAAGCAGTGACTCTATGTTGGAATCAGACGGAGGGCTTTAAAAGATTCTAGTCACTATCAAGTTTAAGATAACTTGACTTAAAAGTTGTACCACTCAAACAATAAGAATAATGTTTTGCCTGATGTTGGTAACTAACCACAGTGCTCAGTTTTTAAACATTCATACTTTAAGAGTTTATAATAAGCTGAAGTTTTGCTTAAAAATAACAATGCTCTATATTGTGTCATGAATATGGAGGTGATCAAAAATAAGAATATATGTGATCTTACATATGGATAAAGGTATTATGAGATGGAGCAGAGGGTGGAAAATATGCCAGTGGTAGTCAGAGTCCATAACTGAATAATTACTTACTCTGCCTTAATTGCCTCATCTCTAAAATCAGAAGGTTAAACCAGGTAGGTCTAATACCCTCTGGCCTCTTTCTCTGATCATATGATCAGTATCACTTCATTTCTGAGGATACTGATTTCTCCATAGAACTTGGTGGAAGGAGATAGTTAAACCCTCTGGAAATACTGTATTTAAACAGCATTACCCTATTAATAAGACCATCTCTGTATATTTTTAATTATCAGATTGTGGCAATACAAAACAGTGTATTTTCTTTTCCTCTCCTCAATCTTGTCCCTCTTTGCAACAATTCATTCAGTAAGATAAAAAAAATTCCTTCTTTGGTTAGTAGTTGAATGGCTAAATTACACTTATTTATTCAAAAGAAGTGATCTATAATTAATTATATAATAAAACATAAGTATGAATTATGAAGAAAGATCATTTTCCTAGGTTGAATTTTTTAAGGTTAATAAAGATAGGTAAAGGTTAGGTTAAATGTTTTCTTAAACTGCATACTTTGTCACTTCAAAATGTGCATTCGTTTGTATAAGTTATATGTATTCAATGTAAATAACGTGGACTGTTAAGGAAAGCACAAAGAATAAATTAACTTACTGATATTCCAGTCATTGAGAGAGAAGCTCTTTTCATAGTTGGGCTTCTTTGCTTTCCAAAAATGAATTCCTTTTTAAAAAAAATAAATTAGAAGCAAGTTACATATACAAGTTTTTAACTTGTCTAAATTTTATAGTCTTTAGATATTATAGGAATAAAATTTTATTTTTTTTATAATATGAAAATGTGGTAAGTAATAACCAATCCCTTAAACTTAAATATCTAATATGTAGACCACATTTTTAAGGGGCTGCCGAGTTGCTATTAAAACTAGTGATTTTTAGACCTATTGGGAATGAGGAAAACCAAGTTTCCTTGTGGGGATTTGAGATTCTCTTGGAGCATTCAGTGAGCATCCTACCGTCTTAGCTAACATAAAGGGGGTGCTATTTAAACTAGTTTAAAAGGGTCCGACTCTGTTGTAGGGTCCCCAAGTACCATAACGTCTCACTGTCCATCCCCCTCTTCTGCGGCTCACTGCTGTCTCTGTACCGAGACAGCTAGATAGTCTCAGCTCTCTGTGGCTCTCCCAAGGTCGAGGTGCTGTCTGGAGCAGGACTCCCTAGCGGGGGCCTCCCACGGGTGTCCCAGCTTTGCCCCGACCCCGGATGTAGTCACGGGTCTTTGAATCAAGAAGACCTCGTGCCTCACAACCTGGCGTGCAGGCGCCTGACCCCAGAGCGGCAGGACTTTCATCTGTGGGCCTGACGCTGTCACACTTCTCCTAAGAGGCCACTGCGGCAGCCTACAACTTGGGGACCACTGTCGAGCTCTTCAAAGTAAAGGCAGCACATGCCTTTCTTCCTGCTGGTAAGCATCTGGAGCAGTAAGGTGGTTATCCCTGACCTTTGGCGTTTCCCATGTGTGTGTTGTCCAGGTTCAGATCTCCCTGTGAGCCTTTCTGCCCTGTGCAGGGACCCGTTTGAAGCTGTGCATACAATGCATCTGTTTCCATTCCTGACCTTTCCCGGTTGACCATCCTGAAGACCTGATGGTTTTTTTCTTGACAGATTATAGAATTTTCCTTTTTAGAGAATAATAATTCTTATTTCCTTTCTGTGAATTTATGCTAATTCACTGGATTACATTTCTGTTTTGCTCTGTCTTTAAGTATAACTGATTTGCTCTGTTTTTAAGTCTGAAAATTCAGCAAGTTGCTGTTTTACCATTCGTTTCATGTAATTAAAATACGTCCAATACAAACATCACGCTTTAGTTCTTAGTTCACCTACGTAACATTTTTTAACATCAGTCTAAAGACATGTTACTTATGTTTATCAGCCATGCAGTTTCTGTCATACTGATGGAAGACGGCGATGATACAGTATACTTTTTATCTCTAGGTAGTCATGTACATAGTACAAAACATTACTTAATGTTGTTGAGACCAAAAATAATAACTCCCGGGATTTTCTCTTCTCTCCTGCTTTTCAGGGTGCTGGTTGCACAGCCCTGGTGGTAGCTGTGGTAGCAAGGAAGCTAGAACTTACCAAAGCAGAGAAGCACGTGCATAACTTCATGATGGACACTCAGCTGACAAAAAGAGTAAGTGACCACCCCTGTATCTCCAAAGGGAAGAGTCATGTTTTTTTCTTTCTCTGTTTTAAATCAGTTTATGTTGGGGTTTAGTTGATTTGCAATGTCATTATGGTTTCAGGTGTATAGCGAAGTGATTTAGTTAAACATGCTCTGGGGTCTCCTCCTGTTGCCAGCCCCCTAGTCTGGGGAACCCTACGTGCGTTCAGACCTCTCACTCCTGTGGGAGAACAGAGGGGGAGAATCTCTGTGATATAATTATTCTATATCTATGTATAATTATGTGAGGGTTGCCTGCCTGTGGGGTATGGGACTGGACTGAATCACGAATGTGCCCCTCCTGCCATTTCGTTGTGGCTTCTTCCTTTGGAAGGAGCATGTCTCTTTTGGTAGATTCTAGTCCTTTTTTGTTGATGATTGTTCAGCAGTTAGCTGTGATTTGGTGTTTTTGTGAGGGGAAGTACGTGCAGATCCTTCTACTCTGCCATCTTGCCTGGAGCTCTTGTTTCCTATCACTGTTGGGCAATAATAGTTTTACTTTGACCTCTGAAGCTGAAATGACATGGTTTAAAGTGAAAGCATTGTTGAAGTCAGTTCCATTTTTTCACATGGAGACTAAACTTTTCCTAACTTTAGGTCAGTCAGGAAATAACTGGGAAACCTTCATATTTACTCAAGTATAAAAATAGACCACATAAGTCTAATATTGTTGGGGTTCTGAATTAACTGCTATATTCCAGGGATCAGAGAGTTTTAAACTTTCATAATACTCTTCCTTCAGCGAATCAGATGAAAGTTGTGTCTCTTCCTGTTTGGCAAAATAAAGACTTGTGCTCTCACTAATGTTGCACTTGGGTCCCCTTTAAGGATCTAGATCTGAGAGCTAAGTGACCTTCCTTTAGTTTTAATGACTAGGACCGATTTCCCCAAACCGATCAAGTTTTCTGATGTTCCTGCTTTTCTGTTGTAAGTTCTTATATACATTTGATAAATTCCCTATCAATAGTGTTGAATTATGATGAAGGAAATGGCAATCCACTCCAGTATTCTTGCCTGAGAAATCCCATGGATATAGGAGCCTGGTAGACTCCAGTCCATGGGGTCACAAAAGAGTCAGACACAGCTTAGAGACTAAACCACAACAATGTTGAATTCAGAGTCATTGTTTGTAGAAAGATTTTTCAGTAAGAAGTACTGTTCTACTTTCAAAATTCACATTCTGCATCAAGCTTATTGGGTTTCCCTGGTGCCTCAGACATTAGAGAATCTGCCCGAAATGCAGGAGACCTGAGTTTGATCCCTGGGTTGGGAAGGTACCCTGGAAGAGGGCATGGTAACCCACTCCAGTGTTCTTGCCTGGAGAATCCCCACAGATAGATGAGCCTGGCGGCTATAGTCCATGGGGTCTCAAAGGGTCAGAGACAACTGAGTGACTAACTCTCTCACACACACGCACATCATGTTTATGATACTTTAATTCTATTATCTCACTACTATTTCTTAAAAATGAAACTACTTTGCAATATTTCTTGTGACCAGAGTCTTTAATAGGTCTGAAAAAGACACTCAAGCAGGCTTGCTGACAGATCTATCTTTAGAGGCAAAATGTCACTAAGTACAAGAGCAAATGTTAAGATGGCATTAGAATCAAACATAAATTTCCAGTTTCTGAGCGCCATTCCTATACTCAATACAATATATGCAAATAATAGCCTTTTTGTGGTCCTCTCTGCATTATTTTATATAGTTATCAATTAATGTCATCTGTCATAGTTATCAATGAATGGAAGTGATTCCTTTCCATTTGGTTATTTATGGAATTTTTAAGTGGGCCCATTTATAATTTTTAATAAAGAAGGACCTAAAAGCCACACATAGTTACTAACATGACAGATTCAAAAGACAAATGCAAGGGTACTCCTTATTGCTAGAGAAAACTACAACCATTCCCTGAAACACTACACCAAAGGTTTCTGATGGTCAACAGGAGTAATAATGGTCACAACATTCTGAGATCTTAATATGAATCTAAAGAAAAAGTAAGATGAATGTGAAAGATAGATTACTCTTGCAGGAAAAAAGGTAACCTTCCAAGTCTTCCATTGTGTATTTTAACAATTTCCATGAAAAATTATTCCCCATGCACAGAGTTTGAGGATCAATTTTATACAGAAATCTTTCTCTGTGGGACTACGTTCACCACACAAAATTCAATGTCTGAAAGTACAACAGTTCACTGGGCACTAACATTCAGAGGACTGTCCTATGTAGTTGCAACCGTTTACATGACACACCGCAGTTCAAAAATGGCCAGTGGCCCAAGTAACCAGAATATTCTAAGGATTTCAAAAAGAAAGCATAATAGCAATAACTTATCAGTAGGCTTAGTAAGACAGGACCAGCTATTTAACAGATATCTAGCAAATCACCTTACAGAGACAGTCTGTTTACCGTGCTAAAGCTTTGGGAAATATATCATTATTACTGTACATTCAGGTCTGAACCAAGCGAAAATCTTGGCGCTTGGCCCTCTGGTTACTTACGTTTTGGAAAGAAACTTGAAAACAAGCAATTCTGAGAGCCCAGACATAATTTTTCAAGTCACTAGATGTACCATGAAGGATAATTATACATATTAATGTCCACAGTGGGTGTTTCCAATCCTGTCAAGAATTCTCAATCAGATCCATAATAAGAACACCATTATGCAGTTATGTAATTTTGTCTCTTGCAGGTCTCTCAACAAGTGAACAGAAATTCAGGAGGATTTGCTTTGTATAGCTTTTGTATCATTCTTGGCTGTATATCCTAGTGGGCTGAAATACAAATGCATGGAGCCCTTGCCCTGCTCCATTCACCCTGCCCCAGGTACCTGGTCTAAAGAAGAACCAGGCTGGTGAGAAAGGTTGGTGCCCCCAAGCACATCCGTCTCTGCTGCTGCAGGGGCAGAGAGCACACATCCTGCTAAGCCGCAGACTTAGCGACCTTTGTTTCTCCCTGGGCATCCTGGAGGTATCACCCATAGTATATGGAGCAACAGTTTACCGTAACTATCAGAATGAGAGTTAAGAAGCCCTCCTGCTTCTTAAAACAGATCATGTTCCTTCCCCTTAAATTTTGGAAGACACTCATAAAAGCCCTTGAAGCAAGAAGAAGAAAAAGAGAAAAAGACAGAAATATATAAGTTGAAAAAGAAAATAGCAAAAATAAAAGGAAATCTATAAGCAAAGCAGCCTGTTATGGAATGCTCTATGTATCTTATAGGATTGAACAAAGCAGATATTCAGTTAAAAGTCAATCAGCTATAAGAGGTTTTGTGGTTTATAAAGTATCGTTTCACTTACAAATATAGCTTACCTTACTACCTATGACTTTAACATATTGCTGATTTGTCAGTAATTATAAAATAATATGTCATGTCCTTTATACCTGTGAAGTGGGTTAGAGTCATCTGGTGACTATTACTATTGGGTTGGCTAAAAAGTTCATTTGGGTTTTTCCATAACATCTTACAGAAAAACCTGAACTAACTTTTGGGCACCCCAATACTTTTAGTAGTATGAATTTCTCTGTTGTTGCTGTTCAGCCACTGAGTTGTGCCCGACTCTTTGCAACCCCATGGACTGCAGCATGCCAGGCTTCCTGTCCTTCACTGTCTCTGTCCATTGAGTCGGTGATGCCATCCAACCATCTCATCCTCTGTCACCTCCTTCTCCTGCCCTCAATCTTTCCCAGAGTCAGGGTCTTTTCCAGTGAGTTGGCTCTTCATATCAGGTGGCCAAAGTATTGGAGCTTCAGCATCAGTCCTTCCAATGAGTATTCAGGGTTGATCTCCTTTAGAATTGACTGGTTGGATCTCCTTGCAGTCTAAGCAACTCGCAAGAGTCTTCTACAACACCACAAGTTTGAAAGCATCAATTGTTTGGCATTCAACCTTCTTCATGGTCCAGCTCTCACATCCATACATGACTACTGAAAAACCATAGCTTTGACTATACAGACCTTTGTCAGCAAAGTGATGTCTCTGATTTTTAATATGCCATCTAGGTTTGTCATAGCTTTCCTCCCAAGGAGCAATTGTTTTGTCAGAATGCTCAACTATAACCCGTCCCTACCCCACTCCAGTCATTCCTCTACCATCCCAAAGAACCTCTTAAAATACATTAAGGATGAGCATTGGATCACTTTTGAAAATTTTATGGACTTCACCAAGTTGGCATTTGCTCTGTAGATGGGAATCAAACCAAAATCAACTGCTGTGTTCTGTTCCAAACACTCCTGTGTTCAACTGCCATGTTTTTTCTCAGTACTGCTTACCCAGTTTTCTAGCTGCCTCACCAGTCTGTGTTCTAGGTTCTTATTCTGGGTCTTGAGCTGATAAAACCAGGATGGGAGGATATACCAGATCCCTTACCAGTCTTCCAGGCAGCTCAGCTGCACAGAGAGCTGAGACCTCCAGTAAACAGCCCTTCTTGCTAAGGGGGGAAGGGTCTGTCCCAACCCCAGGCAGTGAGGGTCAGTCACTTCCCTCTCCACTCTTTAAAAGCAAGGTCCTCCTACAAAGCTGAAGTCATCAAAACAGAAATATAGATCAATGGAACAGGATAGAAGGTCCAGAGATAAACCCACACCCGTGTGGTCAGTTAATCTATGACAAAGGAAGTGAGACTATGTGATGGAGAAAAGACAGTCTCTTCAGTAAGTGGTGCCAGGAAACTGGACAGCTCCATGTGAAAGAATGAAATGATAATATTCTTTAACAAAATTGACAAACAGCTCATGTGGCTCTATATCAAAAACCATCAAACCCAAAAATGAGCAAAGGACCTAAATAGATATTTCTCCATGGAAGACATAGATGGCCAAGATAAACATGAAAAGATGCTCGACATCACTAAGTATTAGAGAAATGCAAATCAAAACTACAAAGAGGTGTCATCTCACACCAGTCAGAATGGCCATTGTCAAAGAGTCTACAAACAGTAAATACTAGAGGGAGTATGCAGAAAAGGAAACCCTCCTACACTGTTGATGGGAATGTAAACTGGTACAACGACTATGGAGAGCAGTATGGAAGTTCCTTCCAAAACTAAAAACAGAGCTACATACGGTTCAGCAATTCCACTCCTGGTTTTATATCCAGAGAAAACCATAATTCGAAAGGATACATGCACCCAGTGTTCATTGTTTACAATGGCCAAGATGTGGAAGCAACCTCGATGTCCAGCAAAAAATGAATGGCTAAAGAAAATGTGGTACATATATACCATGGGATATTACTCAACCATTAAAAAGAATGAAATAATGCCATTTGCAGCACCATGGATGGACCTGGAGATTATCATACTAAGTGAAGTAAATCAGACAAAGACAAATATCATATGATATTGCTTACATGCAGAATCTAAAAAAAAAAAAAAGTGATACAAATGGACTTATTTACCAAACAGGAACACACAGAATGAACTTATAGTGATCAGGGAGAAAGGGTGAGTGAGGAGGGATAGACTGGGAATTTAGGATTGTCATGTACACACAGCTGTGTTTCAAATAAATAACCAACCAGGGCCGACTCTATGGCATGGGAAATTCTGTTCAGTATTCTGTAACAATTAAATAGGACGATAATTTGAAAAATAATGGATACTTGTATGGGTATAACTGAATCACTCTGCTGTACACCTGTAACTAACACATTATTGTTAATCAGCTATCCTCCAAATAAAAATTAAACAAAAGCCGGATCCTCCAACCTGAGCAACTCACACTATATTCAATTTCTTAGCTTTACAAAGGATGTCAGTGTCAGATGGAAGAGCTTTCTGAACAGACTCCTACCTCTGAGAGGAAGAGAAATGTGTTTGCATAAGAGTGAAGATCCAAGCGTTACCTGGAGCGCCTTCTCACTGCACTGTGGGTGGCGGTGATGTCCCTTACATGCACTGCAGGTGTTCGGCCTCCCATATTTCAGTCATTTTTCTGTTGGTTGGAGAATGTTCCCCGTGCGGAGTCTAATGAATATCCAGAGGAAGTCACAACCAAAAGCAGGCTTAAGATACCAGCCATTTTCTTCAAGTGGGTTCTAGCAATACAGTTTCACTCAAAAAGAAAGCATTTCAGCACTAAGGAAAAGGATTCACCATCAGCCACCAAGGCTGACGCTTTCTCTGCTAAAGTAGAAAAATAAACATGCCTACTTGGGCCGCAGTTTTGGTCAATTACAATACTCTCTCTTATTGTAATTCTAACTGCTGAAAAGTACTGACAATAATTCTTTTTAATCTCATGTTAGAGAAAACTCAAGTTCTACAAGGTTAGCTAACTAACCTCCTTGACCTGACTTGGTTGGTCCAAAGTCAAGGACTTAAAATCTGTTTCTGAAGCCCAAGTTCATTGTTCTGTCTTTCACCACAACACTGCCTTTAAAAAAAAGAACAAAACACTATTTCATATTGTACAGCCGATTAACAATGTTATGATAATTTCAGGTGGACTGCAAAGAGACCCAGCCATATGTATACATTGTATATGTTTCTATAGACATTGTATCCACTCTCCCATACACTCCCCTCCAATTCAGGCTGTCACATAACTGAGCAGAGTTCCCTGTGCCATATAGTTAGCCCTTGTTGGTTATCCACTTTAAATACTTAGTGTGCACATGTCCATCCCAAACTCCCTAACTACTCATTCCCCAGATCTTTTCCCCTGACAACCTTAAGTTTGTTCTCTAAGTCTTTGAGTCTGTTTTATAAATAAGTTCATTTGTATCATGTGTTTTTAGTTCACATATAAGGGATGTCATACGATGCTTCTGCTTCTCTGTCGGACTTATTTCACTCAGAATGACAATCCCTAGGCCCACCCATGATGCTGCAAATGATATTATTTCATCTTTAAAAAGTTGTCTTCCTCCACCCAGTCCCCCTTTACCCTGCAGTTCTCTTTGTGAGACATCCTTTATCTACCATTCAAAAGAATTAAATGGATCGACCTCAGAATAAGTAGCTTAACAAGCACAGCTGAAAGCTCTGGGTCATCAGTTCTTGTCTTATGAACAAGAAAGAGGACTTGCAGGGATTTTCAAAGGCCAATCAAGAAAGCAAGTGATTGGAGTCTCACTAGGAAGTATTCACACTTCCCATCAGCTGCAATGGGTTTTGGCAGTGTCACTAACATCCTTTAGGCTTGTCCTGTTCATGTGAAACAGTGTATTTAAGTTACCAACAAAATCTTGACAACATAGACTCTCTGTGAGTTGATTAACGTGTGCTAATAAGCATGCCATTTGCTGAGTCACGCTGGGAGGCTGGATGACTGGGTCTCCTTGTGCATTCAGCAGTGGGAACATGCCCTTCCTGTAGAGCACAGCCAGAAATGCTGAACAAGCTGCAAAGGACAAGGTTAACCTTGGCCTTCTGGCATCTTGCCTTTCTCCAGGGAAATGAAGAACATGGAGAGAGCAACTGCAGTACAAGGTGAAGAAAAAGGTAGCTGCTGCTTTTTTTTCTTTCTTTCTTTCTTTAAGCGGTGAATGAAAGGTTCCTCATGGAGGAGGTTTGCCCAAAAAAGAGATCAGTAGCCCCTCATATGTGACGGTAAGTGTCCTCAGACAGATACAGGTACTTTTCAAAAGGCACAGATTCAAGAAAACAGTTTTGAGTTACTAAGCAGAGCTAGAGCTTACCAGGATCATCAGGCTGAAGAGGAGACCCCCAACCAAGTTGCGAAGGATTCTGCTCTGGAACTCATCACCAGCTGCGTTTGTCTGTTTCCTAACAGGTGAAAAATGCGGCTGCCAATGTACTCAGGGAAACATGGCTAATTTACAAAAATACAAAGCTGGTAAAGAAGATGGACCACGCAAAGGTCAGGAAACATCAACGGAAGTTCTTGCAAGCTATTCACCAGTAAGTACTATTCTTCACTTTCATTCTGCATTGGTATCTCTGGGGTTTCATTCTTGCACCTGCTTATTCTTCTTTCGTGAGGGGGGGAAAAGAGAATATTATCATGTTTGTTCCCAGAAGACATTATTTGGCATTTTAATGATTCCATAAATGTTCTTAGAATTTCATTTGTCAGTTCATTTTATGATGAAAAATCATTTATTATTGGGAGAATAGCCATATAATATATTAATTAAAGTGTCTATTCAGTTTCTTTTTTTTAATAGAAGGAATGATTTCAGTTAAAATCTTATTTTTACATTTATTTATTCATATAGTTTGCTCTAAGATGTTTAGTTTGTGCAAAACCTTGAAAGGAATTTAACATTTTATGATCTACTTGAATTTTTTTAACATACTGCCAAACATCTTTATATGAAGGTAGTACATGCAATTGATTTAATACTTGAATATTTAAATTAGTTTTTAATCAGGATTTGGGGGATTTTCTATGTGCTATGTGTTCATTATTGAATTTAGAGTTCCTATAGACCTTGCACTCTTCTGTCATTATTTGGACTTTATCCAAGCCACGGTTACTCAATTTGTTTAAGTCATTCATACCATCTTATTGTTATACCATCATAGGCTTTAACGTACACATCTCTATCTAGTAAGTTTCCATGATAATTTGAAAGCACCAGGTCTTTCTCCCCCAAGGCTGGCAGCATCATTACCGTAAGTACTTTATGTGGGTGTCAGCTGTGATGTCATGCAGCCTTGCTCTTAATGCCATTTCCATATGGAGAAGGGCTGATGCATCACATTGGTGGGTCAGAAAACTGGCTTTTCTCATGCAGCCTACCAGGGTAATCATGGAAAGGTAGGTGAATACTAGGTATCCAGATGGGAGAGTGAGATGTGTTTTCTCAGAGCTAATTAGCACAGCAGACAGGAAGTTCTGAGGTTGAAGTTTTCATTTTACTTATTTAGGTAATTCGTATGTATATTACACTTACATTCTATGGAAGATCACCAAGCCTTCATCTTCTACCTTTTCACCTGCCCATCCACTGCCCTTTTTAAAGAGGTAGCACTGAAAATGGGGAATGTGTCTATATTTATAAACATACATGTATTTCTACAGAAATTGCCCCCTTCCCTAATGAAAATAAAATCCAAGAACCCGAGCTCTAAGATAGGAGGTTCTGCACACGTGGTGGAATAGCTGGCCTTCACCGCCGCCTTAGTGATCCACGCGTGTCCTTTCCCTCGCTGCCACCAGCCCCAGAGTGCCATTATTTCTGCTTCAGCTCTGTGACGACTGGGCATACACAACTATGCAAAGAATGTTAAGATGGTACTCTTTTCGAGTCTGGGGAAGAGTAAAAGTGAAGGAGGGAACATTGTATTAGACCCAGCTCACAAGCAGGAGCTTGCTTCCTAGAGTCATAGCTACCTTTAAAGCTAGGTACCACACCTGGACTGCTTACCTCCACATCTTGATTTCTTGAGGCTTAGACCTCAAGAGAGTGGGTCCCCTGAGCGATGCTAAGCTTTCACCTCCTCCTCAAGAGTCACCTGGTAAACTTTCCCAGTACAGTGATCATTCCTACATGCCCCCCCAAACCATACACCACAGTAGCCTCAGCATTCATACAGGAGGTACACATGGTATCCTGCAGAGACTTCTTTCTTTGTACTTGAATGTTTCGATACTAACTTATTTTGTTCGGATCTACTAAAAAGAAAACTTAGCTTTGTGGTTGTAAGAAGATGTAGTGTCCTGGGGTGAAAGGATGAGAAGTGATGAATTGAGCCAGTGGGTCAGTCTTTGGGTTGAGAATCACACATCCCATTTCCTCTGGGTTATGTTAGTATCCCCTCCTGCTAGTGTACCATATCTTCAGTATATAATGAAATGTGACACTTGCCTTTGATGGCATTGATAAACTTTCATAGAACCAAAACAAATAAATGCTTTGACAATTTTCCTCATAATTCTGTAGCCATATATAAATGGCTTATACTTATATTTATATAAGTTTGTCCTAGACTTCTTAAGCTCAGAATACATTCACACGAAAATGTTGGCAGACAACTTAGGGATATTCATTGTAAAAGTTTTTCAACTTCGCTGTAGGTTTGAAAATTTTTATAATAAAAAGGCAAAAAAAATATCTGGGGATGCTAAGTATAAAAGCTGCCCCTAAGCAATTGATGTATTGTGACAAGACGTCCTGACCTGCTGTAAAGGGTTTCAGGCGTAGGTGTCGTGTGTCTTTCAGCATGCTGCCTTTGGGCAGAGGAAGCCACACGTGATTCTCCTGCTTCTTTCAGACATTTCTCGTTGTTTCTTCTGTAGCTGTGTGTACTTCTAAAGCAGATGAGCTTCAAGCAACTCTAAGATAAATGTAAATTAGTCTTGGGGCTATGGGGTTTCCTTTGAAGTGGGAGGGTCCTTACAAGTTTGTGAAAAGTAGACGGGCTGGGTGGGGCTGGATTATTCTAATTATGCATAATTACCTTTCATTTGAACTTAGTGAGCGAAGCCATAAAGGAAAGCACATAGGGCTCGATTCCTACGGGCGTGGCCTTTACTGCCTCACTGCCCAGCCTTGTCCATCAGCAGCGGGGGAAATCGGACCTTGCCAGTTGAGGAAAAATGTACCTGTTCATTTACTAGAGCTCTCCTGGCCTCTGCTCCCCTCTGATTTGTCCTGAGAGCTTTGCAGTAGCTCTGTCCCCTCTATCAGCCTCCTCTGTCTCAGCTCTCCTTCCCAAGCCTCACGGCCTCTCTCCCGGACACGGGACTTTCTCGTCTCCGATGGACGCCTAACTCTGCAGGCCTGTGTCCTCTTTTTAGGACCCTGTCTGTCTTTGGGGATCGTCACTTAGCGCCGAGAAGCATTCTGTTCCTGTAGCTTTTACCCCTTTGTCGGGTATCAACTTTACAGGCTCTCATTCTTATGTCTCAGCTAGAGACTCATCAGTTAACATACACTTGTCTCAAAGCCAAGAAATCCAATAATTCCTATAACAGAAAGTGTTAGATTACCCACCTTTCAGAAAACCAGGCTCCCCAATAGCCCTGACTTGGAAAAGATGTACCCCCTCCAAAAGAAGTGTAACCCTATTGTTTAGAGTAGTATCCATTTAACTGTATCCTATTCACATTAGGCAAAAACATCTCCTATTTTACTTGAAAGTCACGTTTCAAAGAGGCCAAGATAACTTGATCCAAGTTCTTCCTTCCGAACTCTAGTTCTGGAGGAAGCTCTGTGCTTTCAGGTCGGGGAGTACGGTAGCAATGCAGAAGGGTGATGACATAATGGAATAGAGTTTCTCTCTGATCACTAGGCCCAAATCCTGCAGAATCTTAACAGGACCTTCCAGCTAACGAATCGAGCCCCCTGTGCACAACTGAACACCACTCTGTGTTACTTTGTTCCAGAGTATTTTACAGTTTCTTTTCTTTTGTTTTGTCTTTTTATTTCAACAAAATGAAACATAGAGCGCGGAAGTAAGTTGTGTGAGCCGCTCCTTTCAGCATCTGCAGAATTTCCTACTGGCTGCATGCATCCAAGCGGACCCTTTATTTGTGAATTTTAGTACTCTGATTGCTGCTGTGGAAATGTGTTCTGAAATCATGATATTTTCCTGTGATAAGTGAAGTTCACAAGGAAGAAATCAACATATGTTTCTTATTCTTCTTTTTGGGAGGGGGGAGAAGTAAAATACACATCTGCATGTTACCTTTTATTCTGGCAGCTGCAGCTTACATAGGCTTTTTGTACCAATGCTAGTTGACAGGCAGTCTAGGCGGCAACACAGCGAGATGATTTAAGTTCAAGGCTACCCTACATCAGCTTTCCAGATTAGCAGAAAATGAAATGGGCAAAATTCTACTGTCAGAGGCATAATAGAGTTAGCCAAGAGAAGTATGTGGTGTGCAAGGGGGAGGACCCGCCTCAGCCAGGGGACCAGCACCGGCCCTGCTAGCAGGTGTGCAGAGCTCAGCACTGTGCTGTCCTGACCCAAATGCTGGAGACTTCCCATCCGGTGGTCCCAAACTCACGTCATTCATGTGCCAGCCCTGCTATGACTTCCCTAAATTTGAAAAGAAAGCTTGATATAAAACCCTATCATAAATGGATTTAAAAATATGTCACTCCCAGCAAGGAGAGAGAGGTACCGGTAAATTGGTTGACAACTAAGCCACTGGTATTGAACTCAAGCCACAAGCTGTTGCCTGCAGAGAGCTCTGAGCTGAGATTCTGCTCCCTCTTAAAAAAAAAAAAAAAAAAAAAGCGGGAAGAGCAGGTGTTAGGAGATAAAAACAGGATAGGACTAGCCCGGGAGATTTTTCTTATAATAATTCAAGAATTGGAAGAGAATTAAAGGGAATAACTCTCTCTCCATCTGTTTTAGCATTCTTTAATGTCTTGCTTGAGTATCACTTAGTCATCTAGAACATCTCCCTTGGTATAAATCCAGCCCTTCAGAAAGAAAATCCCAATCTAACTCTCTTTTTTTTCACACACAAAGAAACTGAATGTCAGGTTAGAGCCAAGGAGCAGAGAGTCTGTGTCTGACACTGTTATTTTCTCTAGTACATTTCTCTAGAATGACCCACACCTGTTTAAAGTTGGTTTGCTTGTGTTTTGGGGTTTTTATTCTCTTTTTAAAAGGCACACATCAAGAACTGCAACCCTTTTAAGTACTTAGAGAAACATTTCTCAACAACGTATTAGATTTAAATATGTGTTTGTAAATTTCTTTTAGACTAAAACATATTCCATTACTATAATAGCATAAAAAGGAGCCAGTTAAATTAGTTCCAAGTCTTCTAATAAAGAAACACATAGTCACAATCACCAGATCTAACCTTAACCTGTTTGGGATTGGTAAAGATCGTGTTCGAAGCAGCTGTCACTTAAACACTCACTGGAGGGAGGAGCTGTCTTTTCACTACAGACAGATTTGGTGGCATATTGAAGATCCATATTTCAGAACAAAAGCACTGAGCATCATGAACATGTGTTACAGAAATCTCCCTGGCAGTAAAATCTTGCCCTGTGAATTTTTGTATCCCTTCTAGCCAATTACCTTTCATTTAAATTGGGAAATAATCAAGAATACTCGCTCCAGCATTAACACTATACTTTGTAAAATGACTTGTCACCAGAGTAATAAGGTTAGCATGGGTTTTTCACAAAGTAGCTCAGAGAGACCTGCTTCTCTTGGAGCATGGCTTTGAATTGTTGACTTAAAGAACGATAGACTGCTTTTCTCTGGTTGGAAAATCTTAATTTCTTGCTATGTAATAAGCACTGAATCAATATTTGTTGAAATATTACTGTCACTAAGCTACAGCATAGTAAGTACTCATTCCGAATTTAAAAAAAAAAAACAAAGGTTTTATGACTGTCAATCAGATATACTCAATGTTATTTAAAAGTTTCTAAAAGTAACTTTACGAGTAGCAGAGATACCATCTGTCAGACACTCTAATTGTCCTGTGACTTTTATCTACAATAAAAAAATGAAGGGAAATTCTCCCAAGGAAATGGTCTGGCTTCCCTTCAAATTCAGTGGCAGTGTAAAAGTTAAGTGAACTAAATAAAATGAAGAATAAGAGTTATGTGTTTCGAGTTATCTTGCTGCTGGTTGAATAAAAGTTTTCTTGTTGCTAATGAGAATCTCACTTATCACTGTGCTTCATCAGGTTCAAATACCTAACCCAATCCATTGCAGACTAAACAGGGCTATTGCCTGTATCTAGTCACGTAGACATAGGAAGGTGCTCGTGCGCCAACACTGATGAAATTCCAGTCGCTTTGCATATTTCTTCCTATGTCTATTTGTCGCGATACTGGGGCTTTAAGGAATGTTTTGGCTTTTCTCATATGGTTAAATCCTTATGAGCCTTTCTCAATTCAACTTTGACTCCCTGAGAAATAGTTGTCCTAAGGACATCTTATCTCTTTCTTTCTCTCTCCCTTCCTTTTTGCGGTGTTGGGGAAGCATGCTTCTCATTGTACGAGATACATAACCAATTGGGACTTTACCCCCAAATATTCAAGGCATTATCCATGCAGTTATTTGCTCTTGTCAATTTTGTGCATGCTCTTTGGAAGGCTTATGATAGTCGCAGAAAAGAAAAAAACAAAGCTTTCTGACTTCAGATTCTGTCTTTTAGATTAAGAAGTGTAAAAATGGAGCAGAGGAAACTGAATGACCAAGCAAATACCTTGGTGGACCTGGCAAAGGTGAGCTTAGGGTCTCAGCCCTCGTATTTGTACGTGTTGGAACTAACCACTGCACAGAAACTGATAACACTTCGAGAGGTGGCCACTCCAAAGTTATTTAACCAATCAGACCAACAGACCATACTGACATGACGGCCCAACTTAGAAGAATTTTTCTAAAACTCTTGCTTAATGTGCACTTTCCCTCCACACATGTTCAACCCCATTTCCTGCTTGCCATGATTTGGAAGTTCAGTTAGAAATATAAATGAACTATGAGACCATACCTTTAGGATGCTTATATGTAGCTTAATCTCATCCCTATGAGAGCAGAACCAGATCTTGGGTTTTACTGTGAGGTTCAAGGCCAAATGGGCTTCCCTTATGGCTCAGCTGGTAAAGAATCCATCTGCAATGTGGGAGGCCTAGGTTCGATCCCTGGGTTAGGAAGATCCCCTGGAGAAGGGAAAGGCTACCCACTCCAGTATTCTGGCCGGGAGAATTCCATGGACTGTGTAGTCCATGGGGTGGCAAAGAGTCGGACATGACTGAGCGGGTTTCACTTTCAAGGCTAAATAGAACTCATCAATAAATATTTTTTTACATATTTTAAACAACAGGCTTTCTGTCCTATTCCGTTGATCTGTATGTCTTCACACTACTTTTTTAAAGTACATTAAGTGAACGTGAAGTTGCTCAGTCGTGTCCGACTCTTTGCGACACCATGGACTGAAGCTTACCAGGCTCCTCCATCCATGGGATTTTCTAGGCAAGAGTACTGGAGTGGGTTTCCATTTCTTTCTCCAGGAGATATTCCTGACCCAGGGGTTGAATCCGCATCTCCTGTGTTGTAGGCAGATGCTTTACCATCTGAGCCACCAGGGAAGTACATTAATAAAAGTACATTAATTAAAGTACACTAATAGTCCCCAATTCTTATATCACATTTAGATGTTTTATCTGGTTTATTTTGATTATTCCTCTCAAGTGAACTGTACTTCAAAATATGAATATTTTTCAACAGTAACATTCCTTTCAATGTTCTACATTTTGAAGGAGGCATTAGAACAGCATTTATGTATGTGTTGAGCCTGTAAACATGAATGCTTTGAAAGAGGCAGTTCTCAGTCAGACCTGTGTTCTGCTATTTGTTTGCTATAACAACTATGTCCTTTACAAGGCCCCCATTATATTCTTCAAAAATGATACCTATTTGTCCTAGTCCCATTAATTAAATTCATTTTAGTGTACATCAGTAATACGTACTGTATAAATATGTTGGAGTGGAATATTTGACATCTTATAAATAGAAGTGAAGTATTTAGTGACTTACCCCTAGAGTAAGATTTACATCTATTCATGGCAAATAGATGGGGAAACAGTGTCAGACTTTATTTTGGGGGGCTTCAGATGATAACTTCAGCCATGAAATTAAAAGACACTTACTCCTTGACAGGGAAGTTATGACCAACCTAGATAGCATTTTAAAAAGCAGAGACATTACTTTGCCAACAAAAGCCCATCTAGTCAAGGCTATGGTTTCTCCAGTAGTCATGTATGGATGTGAGAGTTGAACTATAAAGAAAGCTGAGCGCCAAACAACTAATGCTTTTGAACTGTGGTGTTGGAGAAGACTCTTGAGAGTCCCTTGAACTGCTAGGAGATCCAACCAGTCCATCCTAAAGGAGATCATTGGAAGGATCTCCTGGGTTTGCATTGGAAGGACTGATGTTGAAGCTGAAATGCCAATACTTTGGTGACCAGATGCAAAGAACTGACTCATTGGAAAAGACTCTGTTGCTGGGAAAGATTGAGGGCAGGAGGAGAAGGGGAATACAGAGGATGAGATGGCTGGATGGCATCACCAACTCAATGGACATGAGTTTGGGTGGGCTCCTGGAGTTGGTGATGGCCAGGGAGGCCTGGCATGCTGCAGTCCATGGGGTCGCAAAGAGTTGTACACGACTGAGCGACTGAACTGAACTGAACTGAAGCCCTAGGAGATCATGTATCGTTCATTGAAGCTGGGCAGCACATATATATGAGGCCTGAAGATGTGCTCAACTAGTAGTTATACCCATGGTTCTCACTGGGACACACTGTGAACAAAGATGAGGCAGGTTCTTATTATCACTCCTAGATCGAATGATAAAAGAAATTGGGTATTTTTATGAAAAAATAAAAGAGGTTACTTGAAAATAATATATATAATATATATCATTTCACTATATTATATACTATTATACATAATAAATGTGCTCTTGAAGTAAAATTATATATCTATGAGGCAAGATGCTGTGTCTTTCAGTTACTTCTTTAGTGCAGGACTGTCCATGACATAAAGAGTTTAGTAGCTGCTGAATGAATACTCTCACGTCGTCTCAAGACTGTATAGTAAACATAGAGTTAATGAACTGTCTTCCTGGCCAAACCCAGGAAGGTTTGCCTGTGCTCTGAACAGTAGCTCCCTTATTCAGTAAGTTCATTTATCATCACTAAGAGGTCGGTAAGCAGGATAAGAACACATATTACAGAGGGAAATATGACAGGAGAGCGGGCTTAGCCATAAAGGTCTGAGGCTTGGGGAGGGTTGCAGTGGGCTAAGGCTAATGTCATCAGCCTTCCTTTCTTGATCACCCTCTTCCCTCTCTGGTTCTGAGCTGATCAGCACTGAAGTCTTCTTTCCCTGTCTCTCATCTCCCTATTTCCAGAACTATAACTGGGAGTCAGTTATGAATACCCTCTGATCAGGACAACCAGTTGCAAAATTCACTAGGACACCAAAAACATTTTCATATTTCAAACCACTTATTTCTAATTAAGCCATAGCTAACAAAGTGGATTGGTAACTTTAGTATCTCCTCTAACTTTTATTTTCTCGCTAGTGATCTGTAAAAATTCTATTTGACCCAGAGGAGAGCCTATAATTTGGAACATAAGGCAGCAAAAAGAGATTTAGGCATTTTTAATTGCTTTAAATGACTACATTATGTGATCAAATCAGTTTGTCGTAAACTTCATTCATATTCCAGTCAAAATGTCTGCTATATCCCAATACCATCTGCAGTATTACGTATTGTTCTTTAAAATCAGCTTGTTTTTAACAATCAGCCTTGCCCTAATTAGTAATACATGTTACAAAATGAATTTGACATGGTAACTTTTCTAACAGCCCTTAAAGTAGATACATAAATATAAAATCAAAACATGTTTGTCTCTCCGCACACCACTATAAAATCCTTGGACATACCACCAGCGATACCTGCACACCATTTTCTGCAGCTGGATCAGATTAATTCCTAAGATCTTACTTTTCTAAATCCTGGCATTGAACGGACACACCGAGCTTGTTTGGCCAGGTCACGTGTTCAGTTAGCGGACACCCCTGTTGCACTGCAAGCTGCCAAAAGGAGACCAGCCCTCAAGCTCTGAAAGCTGGCTAGTCTGCTTCCAGGGCTAGTGTAATTAAACCTTCGTTCTTTGTCTGTCTGTTCTTCTCAATCCTGTTTTCTAGACCCAGAACATCATGTATGACATGATTTCCGACTTGAATGAAAGAAGTGAAGACTTTGAGAAGAGGATCGTTACCCTGGAAACGAAGTTAGAGACTTTGATTGGTAGCATCCACGCCCTGCCTGGGCTCCTAAGCCAGACCATCAGGCAGCAGCAGAGAGACTTCCTCGAGGCTCAGATGGAGAATTATGACAAGCACGTCCCCTACGATGCTGAGCGGTCCCGGTCCTCGTCCAGGAGGCGGCGGTCCTCCTCTACAGCGCCACCAACTTCATCAGAGAGTAGCTAGAAGAGAATCAGTTAACCACAAAATAAGACTTTTTGCCATCATATGGTCAATATTTTAGCTTTTATTGTAAAGCCCCTATGGTTCTAATCAGCGTTATCCGGGTTCTGATGTCAGAATCCTGGGAACCTGAACACTAAGTTTTAGGCCAAAATGAGTGAAAACTCTTTTTTTTTTCTTTCAGATGCACAGGGAATGCACCTATTATTGCTATATAGATTGTTCCTCCTGTAATTTCACTAACTTTTTATTCATGCACTTCAAACAGACTTTACTACTACATTATATGATATATAATAAAAAAAAGTTAATTTCTGCACATATGTGGTCCCTCGACATTTCTAAAGGCTTCCTTTTCACATTATTTTCAAGGTGAAACAACTGATTATCATCTAATGCACTTTGTTTTTATTTCTGAAAGTTTGGCCAGTCAGCAGAAGTCTTTCAATTACTCCATACCTCGACTGAACTGAACTGAACTGAACTGAAGCCCTAGGAGATCATGTATCGTTCATTGAAGCTGGGCAGCACATATGAGATTTTCTCTCATTATGAAATATAGTCAAAACTGTTTGACCCAGCCAGCTTATGATTCTTTGAGTTCACATCTCATTTCTATTTAATTTTGTTTCCAAGTCAGGTGGAAAGTGAGACTGTTACATCAAAACTTATAATATGAACTAGGGACACCGATGCTTTCAAGAATTATTTTATTCCTAGTTTACCAGCAAATTTGCTTGAAGAAAGTATCAGGGCACACCACTGTCTGCCAACTAATGGTGCAGAATTTTAGATGTAAACTAGTTATTTCGTCTTTCCCCATGGATGAGAGGCCCATGGTTCACTCTGTTCACATTGTATACATACATGTTCACACACACACATGTGGTTGCATAGTCCCTAATAGCATAATCAGCACACCTGAGCATGACTGTAGCAAACGGTAGGGCTGCACTTTTGGTCTGTGGGTACTGGGAAGTGAGTGGCATCTGCTAAATTTCAGAAGTTTTAGCACACTTGTTTCATGGCTGCTAAGATCAGTTTCTCTGAAAAGGAACTCGATATTTACTGGTGCAAATACATCTCTTTCCAGAATTACTCTAAAAATCCAGTGGGTTTGGAAAAACCACCTTTGAAGTAATAGCAGTTTGGATTTCCCTAACATGGTAGTCTCTAGAGTCTAGGAAGAGCTGGCAGGGGTGACATGATAAAAAAAAAAAAAAAAAGGGCTTCATTTGGACAGCTCTGAAACCAACCCTCTCGGGTTGGCTTACACCTAAAAAAGACTCCTTCATTTTCAGAGAAATCTGCCTTTGTCCTCTTCCACTTGATTCTACACAACACCCTTTGGTGTCTGCCTTATGAGATAGCCTCCAAGTGTTTTTCTCAACACAAAACTAGAGCTATATATTCATCAGCTTGCATAATTCAATGAATAAAATCACTTTCATAACTATTTTCTA
This sequence comes from Antilocapra americana, assembly GCA_007570785.1. Classification (NCBI taxonomy): domain Eukaryota; kingdom Metazoa; phylum Chordata; class Mammalia; order Artiodactyla; family Antilocapridae; genus Antilocapra; species Antilocapra americana. The sequence continues at coordinate 18,248,640 of ML661891.1, read as the reverse complement.
ATTCATGCAAAATGCAAACATTTCCATTCAAGATCAAGGACATAAAAGTATGATTCCTTCAGACTGCATGAGAATCACTTGGCATTTATTACTTATCCAGAGTGACTGAAAAGAAAGCTCTTTCACACACCTTATATATTTCAGTGTAGAATGAAGGCAAGGCTTGCAAATAAGTAAAACAATTAGAGTACTGCTTATGGGACAAACTGCTGAGTTAAATGAACTTAAGATCATTTAAGTTCATTTAACTCCAGTAGGATTTCTACTTCATGGATGAAATAAGAAAAATTTATTTTGGGTAACATACAAAAATACATCAAGTATTTGGTATAAACACTGGATGTAAGGAAGAGAGAAACTGCGAAAAAATGATTAATTCTTGTGATTCCTGCAGTTAGTTCTTATCTAGTCTACCTCTGTGACTGAAAACCATAATAGCAGATAATTAAGCTTAATTATCATTTTACTGATCAGTTAGCACCACCATCCCAGAATACTAGAAGATAAGGGCAAAAGTAATATATTGTTCTGCTTTTTGAAGAAGAGAGCAGAGACATGAGTTTTAATTTAGATTTCATTGCCTGGTGTTTATTCAACTGCTCCATTAATTGTCTCTCATGGAGGATGTCATTTAATTCATCTTTTCCTATTTCTTTATGCAAAGTATATGCAGAGCAGTCATGATAAAACAAAAGTGTTTGGTCCTTTGTTTCTGTATTTTCAGTCCAGTTCAGTTCAGTAGCTCAGTCATGTCTGACTCTTTGCAATCCCATGAACCGCAGCACGCCAGGCCTCCCTGTCCATCACCAACTCCCAGAGTCCACCCAAACCCATGTCCATTGAGTCAGTAATGCCATCTAGCCAGCTCATCCTTTGTCGTCCCCTTCTCCTCCTGCCCTCAATCTTTCCCAGCATCAGGGTCTTATCAATGAGTCAACTCTTCACATCAGGTGGCCAAAGTATTGGAGTTTCAGCTTCAACATCAGTCCTTCCAATGAAAACCCAGGACTGATCTCCTTTAGGATGGACTGGTTGGATCTCCTTGCAGTCCAAGGGATTCTCAAGAGTCTACTCCAATAATACCCAAATATCCACAATTTGGGAGAGGAGGTGAGAACCCATCTATTGCATAGAATTTGCGGTCAATGATTTGTTGAATGAACGTAACTCTACCTGATGTTACCAAGCCTTTCCCCACATGGCAATGAACATGAAGCAAGATCCTCTGAGGAGACCTGAGATAACCAGTCTTTAATGAGTCCTATGACTTCCTTTCTAATGATGACTGAGTGTGTTGCACTTCAACCTACCACGCCCTAGCCTCTCTTCTCTACAGCCAATAGCAGGACATACAACCATCACTGATCATTGTGAATTACAATGGCTTTCCTCCATTTCCCCTACTTATACACAGTGTCACGAGTTAGCCACTAGAAAGAAGATTCCATGCTCTTAAAAAAAATCATCAACCAAAGTCGTAACAGGTAGTAGATCTAGAAAATTTTATATGCTTTCTCCCTAATGTCACCTCCACTGGCAACTGTTTTGCCAGAGACTCTCCAAATCATCTGCAATAATCAAATAATTCTATTCCAAAACAATATGGAAATTGGGATAAAAATCTGTTGGTTGGGTTGCATTCAAATCTTGATAGATGGATTGAAGTTTTACAGCCCTGTTATTCAACTTTGCCCAGTTTTGAGAAGTAGAATGAAAAACTGGAAAGAGGAGGTTAAAAGTCAGAATTGGGTTTAGAACTGAATTCTTGCTAGTTCTGTGTACTTGAGCACCCTTAATCCTTCTGAGCCTCCTTTTCTCCTTTTTCTCATCTACAAAATGAGTATAAAAACACACAGATATCAGTGGAGCTCTGTAAATTCTATGATCTACCTTAACAAATGGTGGTAAGTATTTTTGAAAATAAATATTATTTCCAATACAAGGCAACAAATATCAAACATCCCATTGCCTATCTTTTTAACTTTTAATACCTCATAGTAGAGGTTATGAATTCTTCCACTCACCTAGTTAATTCTTAAAACAAGTTACTGGACTATGGATTCTTTTATTGATTTCCTGATCCTGGAACTCTTTTTTTAAGTGATCCTAGAATGTGTGTCTGACTCTCTGCGACCCCATGGACTGTAACCCACCAGGCTCTTCCACCTATGGAATTTTCCAGGCAAGAAATACTGGAGTAGGTTGCCATTTCCTATTCCAGGACATCTTCCCAACCCAGGGATCGAACCCATGTCTCTTGTGTCTCCTGCCTTGGCAGGTGGATTCCTTACCACTTGCACCACCTGGGAATCCCAATCCTAGAATACCAACAGCATATATATATGCTTTTTGTGGTTCTATCCTATTCTTTCTTCTTCTTGCCTTCCCACCAAATCTCTTCATAAATATGATCCAGAAATGTAGACAGTGCTTGTGCCTTGTGCGTAGGACTTGGAATACTTGATTAGGGCTGTGTTGGTAGGGTCAGCCAAGACTTGGACCAAAACCATGCCTTTAGTTCAGGAGCCTTCACATACTTCTCCCTGTCTGTGTAACCCTCCCTGAAACAGTGTGTGCATTCTACCAAAGCTATCAAGTCAATCTATTCAGAGAAAATTATGAAACTGGTTGTTTAACCGATAGTGTCCTGGAAGACATGAGGCTTGGAGCATCAAAATGTATGATACTAGGAGCACCTCTCCTTGCTGTCACTATTGCAAGAGGCCCTGATGGGCATGCTGTATTTCAGTTTCCTAGGCCAGGGGACAAAAAGACAAAAGCCCTGGCAGTATTGCTTCCTAAAACTTACTGTATTAAATATGTGACAAGTCAGTGAACCCAGAGATAGAAAACATATCACAGATATTGCTTATTTTGAGTTGTTAGAAATACTTTGAACTTCTTTTCCCCCAGACCTGTCCTTTTCTCCACTTACAGATTTTTTCCTCTGACCCAATGTTCTTGGCATTCCCACATGATATTGGGGGTGGGGAGCAGACACAAGAGGAATTAGAAACTGTGGGACTGCTCATCCTGGTGGTGTTAGAACCTCTAGATTGGAGCTCGCTCAGCTTCAGATCCCAGATAAAGGCTCAATGTGAGGGAGGCAGTGGTCTACAGACTGCAGCCAAGTGCAAAGCTGAACAGAGGGTTTCCTCCCCTCCCAGCTCCCACTTTCTTAGTAACTTGCCTCCTCTACTTTTTCTTAGGGAAGCAACTCTGGCCTCTCTCCAGAGCCCAATTATTTAGTTGTCAATTTCCCTGAGATTACCTACCCTGGCCAAAAAATGAAAAATCTGGAAGCAAGATATTTCTTGTTAATCCTAACACTATATATATGGGGAGGGGCAGTGAAACTTAGCACCCTCAGCCAAGGTAAATGAATGGAAATATTTGAGGACTTTCACTCAAGGGGAAAATGCACATACACTGTGGGACATTTTGTGGCTGTGAGTGACAAGAGATAGAACAGGTCATAGAACAACCTGGGTGGTAGCCCATGTCCTGAGGCGCCTACCACCTCTGCTGAAACTGGGCGGTTCCTGAGCCCCTAGTCACACAGGCCAGCACTGTACACACTCGCGAGACTGTGGCCATCAGCCCTCCTCGGATGGAAGGTGACAGAAGGGATATGCCACTGAAATGAAGGTACCATCAGTATCTTCTGTCAACCACCAAATAAATCAACCCTGAATATTGGATTGCAAGGAGATCCAACCAGTCCATCCTCAAGGAAATCAATCCTGAATATTCATTGGAAGGACTGATGCTGAAGCTGAAACTCCAATACTTTAGCCACCTGATGCGAAGAGCTGACTCATTGGAAAAGACCCTGATGCTGGGAAAGATTGAGGGCATGAGGAGAAGGGGACGACAGAGGATGAGATGGTTGGATGGCATCACTGACTCAATGGACATAAGTCTGAGTAAACTCTGAGAGATAGTGAAGGACAAGGAAGCCTGGCGTGCTGCAGTCCTTGGGGTCGCAAAGAGTCAGACATGACTGAACGACTGAACAACAACAGTATCTTCACTATAAAGGAAGAATTGAAAATGCTTTAGGAAGAAGACATTTGGTACAAAGCACAACAAATATCTAACAACTTGTGGTCATAACAAGTAGTGTTAGTCGCTCAGCTGTGTCCGAATCTTTGCAATCCATGGACTGTAGCCCACCAGTCTCCTCTGTCCATGGGATTTTCCAAGCAAGAATACTGGAGTGGGTTGCCATTTCCTCCTCCAGGGGATCTTCCCAACCCAGCGACTGAACCCACTTCTCTTATATTTCCTGCATTGGCAGGCAGGTTCTTTACCAAACCTACATTATTCTGGGATTTCCCTGCTGGTCAAGTGACTAAGACTCTGCACTCCAAATGCAGCAGTCAGGGTCCAACCCCTGGTCTGGGAACTGGAACCCTCAGGCTACACTGAAGAGTTCATACACTGCAACTCAAGATCCCACATGTCACAACAAAGATTGAAGATCCCACACGCCACCACTAAAACCTGGTTCTGCTAAATTAATGAATATTTAAAAAAATAAGTCTACATTTTCCTGTCTCAAAGCCCACCACTTTCAACTTGCCAACAACCATCCCTTTAAAGAGACTAGAGTAGATGCAGCCTGTCTCTTCAGGTTTCACACATATTATGTGATTACATGCCACCTATTGCCCCTCTTTCTCATTCATTCTCACTTTCATTCATTTACTATTAATAAATGGAACTGTTAGGTCAAACATTCATAATTTCATGGCCTTAGGTAATATAAGCTCAAAGTTGGCCTTTCTGTTGGATAAAATCACAGTGTCCCAGAGAGAAAACTGACAATCCCTAGATAAAAGACTTAAGTGAGTCAATATTTTTATGTTTGAGTTTGTAGGGGAAATAATATCCACTGTGGGGAAAGGTTGAAATTCCCTATATCCAACTGCAATGGGGCGCTTTTCATTTTCTTTCTTTCTTTAAAAGCTTAATGTTAATACTACTTGTATATGTTCTAAAATAAGTCCAGTGAGTTTGAGGATTATAATTTACTTACTGACGCCAAAGGTGTTACTGCTTTTAAATCAGGTTGCAGTGGGAAAAAAAGGTAACAAAAATTATTTCTAGCCATTGGTCTAGCACTGCAGTGTGGAATCCTTTATATCTTTATGAGATTCCTGTTCCTGCTGTTTTTCTAGAAATAGTCACATTAAAAGGATATATTTTTGGTATCAATAATAAAGAGAATCTAAAAACTGGTTAAAAAAAGCATTTTTTTTAATTTGAAGATTAAATATTTAGAGGAAAAACCTTTTCAAAAGTATTTAATGAAAACTCATTTATAAAAAGGAGAAAAAAGTATAACATGAATCTTCATTCTTGACCTTGATGATTAGAAAGCTATACATTAAAATGATTTTTGAAGAAACAAACAAACAAAAAACGAGCAAGAAAGCACAGAAAGGAGAAAGCACAAAGCAAGGAGTCCAAAGTAAAGTATAACACGAAGCCTGACAAGTAACAGTGGTTTAATTTACACTCTTCAGTCTTACAATCTTACTCTAAGATTGAGTTCAACATGAAATGCATCTATGTGCTATTTAGAAAGGACATAAAATTATAGAAAAAGAGTTGAAACCCAAATTACAGGGGATAATTTAGTTTAGTACAAACAACCAAAAGCAGTGATGGCAATGTTCATTTCAGACTAATGGAATTCAAGAGAAGCAATATGAAGTCACAAAAGGATGGTCATGTTAAATTGATCCTTGAAGAGAAAGCTGACATGAATTGTATGCACTAAAGAGTAATGCATATAAAGGAAACCTACCAGAAACAAGAGGCAAAACAATTGTCGTGGTAGATTTTAAGATCCTTTTCATCCTGGAGAGATCAAATGAACCAAAAATCGATAGTCATGGTATCAAGAAAAATAATTATTATTAGAATTGGCCAAGAACTAACAGAATCATGAAAGATATACCTTTTGATAAATGTTGTGGAGAAACTAGATAGACATTTTTGGTGTTGTTATTTTATTTATTTTCTTTGCATTATCTTGTTGGTTTTGCCATACATTGACATGAATCCACCATGGGTATACATGTGTTCCCCTTCCAGAAACCCCCTCCCACCTCCCTCCCTATTCCATACATTTTTTAAAAAGATAATACTGTTCCCAAACTTTAGATCATACAAAAGATTACATTCCAAATGAATCAGAGAGCTCACTGTGAAAACCAAAACAACTTAAGTATTAGAACATTATGTGTGTGAATTTCTCTGAAACCTAGGATAATGAAATATTTTCTAGACTCCAGAGGCAACAGAAGACTGATTCATTTCATTATATAAAAATAAAAGAACTACTGCATAGCACGGAAGGAAAGATGGTGACAAAGTTAAAAGAAGCTGATAAACTGGAAGAAATATTTGCAACATTTATTACCAAATCTCTAATATAAAGAAATAATTCAAAAAATTGAGAGAAAAAATTCTAAAACCCTGATAGAAAATAGAAAAATGGGCAAAAGATAGATGATTTACCAAAGAAGGATATAAAATTATTCTTAAACAAATCAAAAGATGTTCTTTCCATTCATAGTAAGAGAAATGCAGATTAAAACTACCATGGAGTGAATGATATACCACTTCTCACCTATTAAATTGGCAAAACTTGAAAGTTTGACGGGATAATTTTTTGGAAATAGGTATATAAGCATGCTAATACTTTGCAGTTGGGAATGCCAAAGGGTCCAAGCCTCAGGAATCTAAGGCTTGATAGTAGCTAAGAAAACTACATTGAATTTCTTTTTGATGCAGAAACCTTCTTTTAGGTTTTTATTTTTCCTGAAGATTTAATGTCAATATTATGAAAGTATATACAAAGTCATAAATTACAGTATTACTTCTAACTGCAAAATAAATACAATGTAAATACTGACATTTTAAAATCTTTTCTTCAAAATTGAAATACTTTGCAGCTACATAAAAGACCAAGGATGATCTCCTGAACAAATAGAAAATTACTTCCAGGATTAACTTATAAATGTCAAGAAGGCAAAGTGTAACAGTATATATGTGCTGTGTGCTCAGTCGTGTCTGACTCTTTATGACCCCAGAGACTGTAGCCCCCAGGCTCCTCTGTCCATGGGACTCTCCAGGCAAGAATACTGGAGTGGGTTGCCATTTCCTTCTCCATGGGATCACCCCAATCCAGGGATCAAACCTGTGTCTCCTTACACTGGCTGGTGGATTCTTTACCACTGAGCCACCTGGGAAGTCTAACAGTATAAATGTATGAAGAAGAAATAAGAAAAATACATCTGTTTTCACAAAGAGAAATACCGGAAGAGTTAGCCAGAAACTGTATACATATAGAGCAAAGCTAGGTATAGAGTGGAAAGGATGGGGAAGAGTAGCTGACACTTCAGTTCAGTTGCTCGGTCATATCTAACTCTTTGGGACCCCATGGACAGCAGCACACCAGGCCTCCCTGTCCTTCACCAACTCTGGGAGCTTGCTCAAACTCACGTCCATAGATCTGGTGATGCCATCCAACCATCTCATCCTCTGTCATCCCCCTCTCCTCCTGCCCTCAATCTTTCCCTGCATCAGGGTCTTTTCTAATGAGTCAGTTCTTCACATCAGGTGGCCAAAGTATTGGAGTTTCAGCTTCAGCATCAGTCCTTCCAATGAACACCCAGGACTGATTTCCTTTAGGATGGACTGGTTTGATATTCTTGCAGTCCAAGAGACTAGCTACACTTATTACTAACAATATTTACTTTTTACATCCTGTTAATATTTGGGGTTCAAAAAATTGTAGCAATGAGAATATGAGAGCAACCCTAAAACAGAATACAACCACATAGAAGTGCATGTGTTGGGAGGGGAGATAGTCTTAGTAGTATAACTTTTTATTTTGCACTAACCGTAGACTTACAAAATATTTGCAAAAGCACTAATTCCTTATATCCTTTGCTCTGCTTCCCTTAATGTTAACATTTTACATAATAACTATGGTGTAATTATAAAAGCAAATTAACACTGTACAATATTAACTACAGACCTTATTTTACAAGGAAAACGCACATGTCTAAAGAAATGTATTCGGCTTGTTTTTCACAGTAGTGTGGGTTAGCACTTCTGAAACTACTTTCTCTACATTGGAAGGTTGAGAAAATGAGTAAATCTATTGAGGACAGTGGGACCAGGTTTCCCACTGTTGGAGATGGGAGTTATGAGTGCAGAATGACATTAGACTGGGAACAGCCCTGTGCCATTGGAATTGAACTGAAGTATCAGTGTGGACTCATGGGTACAGGAATAGAGATGTATGTTTTAAGTACACATATGTTTGGGTGTTTATTGCCTAATTTGGCTTACTGTAAGCATTGGAGAAGGCAATGGCGACCCACTCCAGTGTTCTTGCCTGGAAAATCCCAAGGACAGGGGAGCCTGGTGGGCTGCCGTCTATGGGGTCGCACAGAGTCGGACACGTCTGAAGCGACTTAGCAGCAGCAGCAGCAGCAGCAAGCACCCAGAAACAGAAAAAACAGAAATCCAAACCTAGTGCTCACTCACATCTTGCATTCTTAAAGCCAATTTCCACTAAACATTCAACACTATTCTCCTTGGAGAAATGCAGATTCCAGGAGCAGGGCAGGGAAGTTTCAAATAAACCTGGACATCTTATGCCAACAGTAAGAAACATTCAAATGACAACATGAGGACCCCAAGAGCACAAAGGCCAATTAAGTGTATACAAATCATAAAGTCATAAATCTGGGATAATTCAATCATCAAAAATACTGATATTAATTAAGTGAAAAGACCATGTATGAGTCACCAAGGAAGCCCATACTTGAGTTTACTATTCTTTATTTTTATAAATCAAACCTTGGATGTCAAACACATGATTACTATAAATAATGATATGACTGATATATTTTATAAGAAACCTGTTTTCTGTGCTTAGGGATATTGTATTAGAATAAATTTTCAAAAGAGAGATTACAGCATTAACACTCATAACTTTTAAAAAGCTCTTGCTACATTTTGCCAGTTGCACCATCAGCTGTGATGCTAAAGCATATATGTTTCAACACAAACTCCTTTTACATTGTGAATTTTCATTAATAGAAACTGCTAATTAAATAAGCAAATATGTTGCCTAAAAATACTGATATTAATAATAGTTTATAATCCATTAAATTAAAAGAGAATGTATGTGTCCATGCTTAATAAATGGGCTTCCTTTATGGCTCAGCTGGTAAAGAATCTACTTGCAGTGCAGGAGACCCTGTGTTGATTCCTGGGTGGGGAAGAGCCGATGCGGATAGGCTACCTATTCCAGTATTCTTGGGCTTCCCTGGTGGCTCAAACAGTAAAGGATCTGCCTGAAATTCAGGAGACCTGGCTTTAATCTGTAGGTTGGGAAGATCCCCTGGAGAAGGGCATGGCAACCCACTCCAGTATTCTGGCATGGAGAATTCCATGGACTATTCCATGGGGTCACAAAGAGTAATGACTGAGTGACTTTCACATGCTTAATAAATAAGAAAGCAAAACTCATCCTTTTGGGGGGTGAAAGTTTGTGGAGAACAGGATGGATATTTACAAAGTGTCAAAATATCTCCCAATGTATTATCCTACAAATTACAAAGGGTTAATTGTAATTTTACTGTTGAAATAAAAAAGAAAAATAAAAACCTAGTGACCAATTCTTCAATCAAGGAAACAAAGAAGCATCACCAGTAATGGTGCAGACCAATGTCATACGGCTCCTTATATGATGCAGTATTGAAGGTGGAGGAGAAGGGGATGACAGAGGATGAAATGGTTGGATGGCATCACAGACTTGATGGAGGAATTTGTGATGGACAGGGAAGCCTGGCGTGCTGTAGTCCATGGGGTCGCAAAGAGTTGAACATGACTGAGCAACTGAGCTGAACTGATGATGCAATAAGAAGGACACATTATGCATGTGATAGTCCTGCTAAAACGCATGATCTGAATCTAGTGATGCGAAGCTAGCAGAAAGTTCAAGACAAAAATCCCCCCAAATGCAGATTGATTTTAAAAAAAAAAAACAGCCAATACTTTTCAAAACTGTCAATTTTAGAAAAGACAAAGAAAGCCTGAGGAAATACTCTAGATAAACAGAAACTGAATATATATAACAACTAAATGCTAGTCAATTTCCTGCATTAGATCCTGGACTAGCAGAAAAGTCAAATTATGAAGAACATTTTCAGGGAAAATTGGCAAAGCCTAATTGATCATGAACTATCAATTAGGTCATGACTTGTACCAATTTTAAATGTTCTTATTTTGCTAACATTATCATGATTACACAAGACAAAGCTTTGTTCTTAAAAGATGCACATTTAAAATTTATCATAAAGAAGCATAATGTCTTCAACTTACTCCCAAATGGTCCAGAAAAACGTCACCTGTCATGAGACACAAACTGGGGTGGGGCGGGGGGGCTGAAGGGAGACTAATAAAACACTATGAAAAAAATGTTAACAATTTAGTTAAAAAGTATTCCAAAGTCCTTTGCATTATTTCTACAGTTTTTATGTAAGTTTGAAATTATAAGAATTACATCCAAAGGGAAGTTCAATCAACAGGGGGAAGATTTAATAAGAAGAGGTTTTTACAGGAAATAAAAAGAATGAGATAGGTCTACACACAGTCACGAAAAGCTCTCTAAGGTACAGTATTATAGTTTTCTTCCTAAACTTGGAAAATAAATGAATTCCTACTCCACTTACATAACACACAGAACCATACGTGTCTCTGTATTCATACACATGTGTGCAAAGGCTATTCAAATCCCACCTCTCCTCTGGGGCTCAGTTCAAATACTGCTTTCTCTGTAGTCTTCCCAGCTCATCCCAGTTGAAAATGAATGGGCCCTCCTCTGGCCTCTCAGATGGTTTCCACATTTCCCTTGTGTGCTTGACACACCCTGCTTCCGGCTGCACCTGAGACCTGCAAGACCTCTACCCCATGAACAGAGAGCAGACAGACGCTTATCTGGCAGCCCTCAAAAAATCAAAGCAGAGTGAATTGTAGATGCTATGTGCTTCTCTGGTAGCTCAGATGGTAAAGCATCTGCCTACAATACCAGAGACCTGGGTTCAATCCCTGGGTTGGGAAGCTCTCCTGGAGAAGGAAATGGCAACCCACTCCAGTGTTCTTGTCTGGAAAATCCCATGGACGGAGGAGCCTGGTGGGCTATATCCACGGGGTTGCAGAGAGTGAAACACAACTGAGCGACTTCACTCGTGTGCCCATGAATGTTTGTTTACTGAACAGAAATACGTTGGCCTCACCATTTCCTTCTCTATGGCAAGGCCAACATACTTCTGTTCAATCAGCAAACATTTATGGGCACACAGCATGTACAAGTGGTGCCAGTGGTAACGGATCCGTCTGCCAATGCAGGAGATGCAAGAAACACAGGCTCGATCCCTGGTTTGGGGAGATCCCCTGGAGTAGGAAAATGGCACCCCACTCCAGTACTGTTGCCTGGAAAATTCCATGGACAGAAGAGCCTGGTGAGCTACAGTCCATGGCGCCACCGAGAGTCAGACCCAACTGGGCAGAGTACACACGTTGGCCTTGCAGGCAATATCCTAGCGAGGATCCTCCATCCTGATTAAAGGAAAATATTTCTCATCTCCTACCAGCGTGTTTGGAATTCTAAGTGTTCCCAAGATATTATCTTCTACAGTCAGTTGATCTTCCACCTAGAGCTTGATCTCGAGTTCCTGCTTCTTGGAGCCTAAGAGCAGGCCAAATATGGCTGAACCACACCACAGCCAGGCTCCAGGGATATTTGCTTTCAAACACTTAACATTTGCTTTGTGTTACCCTTTTATTAGGAAGATTAAAACTGAAAGGGAAGCAAGTGAGGCAGGGCTTTCTTCTTCTGTCTCTGCAAGAACAGCTTGTTTCCATGACATTTATACAGGGAGCTTTTTCTAAATGACAAGCAGATTGTTAGAAGATGTTATTTTCTGTCTCTTTGCTTTGGATCTTCACTTAGTGGGTGTAATGTAAGAGAGATAGCCTCACTAGGAGGGTGACTGTCAGGTATATGGATTCGGGAGAGGACTGGTTGGGGGTCTGTTGAATTCTTTCTGTGGGGGTTGCTATAGCAGCAGCCCAACGGATTTGGCTAAAAGTTGTAAGATGTATTCGTGTTGTTATTTTTTACATGGAGTAACATTTCTGCAGATATAAGTGTCTGCTCTTTTTAGCCCTTTATCTTAGTGAAGAAAATCAAAAGCTCATGCAAGAAGCCATCCATGGGGGCAGCAAGAAGTCTGAGCACCCAGGCCCAGATGAAATGGCTTAGTTTAACAGAGGTTGAGGCCTGTCTTCTGAACGAAAGAGGTCAGCTTCGAGGCCATGACAATGGATGAAGGAAATGCCAGGCTCTGCAACCCTGACCCTGGCCACACTCCATGCACGGAAGTGGTTACCATCACCTCCCACTTTGGGATGGTTACAAACTGCTTGCACTCACATCATCCTTTTGAAAGAGCTCACAGAAGACTGGTTCATTTTCCATCACAAATCTCTCTCTCTCCTTTTACTAAGCTCCTCACCTTCTCACCATTACTGCCTTGGTTCAGGCCTCATCACTAATACCGTGGGTTTGGCCAGTGGGACTCTAAGATCTTGGTATCCTATGCAGGCGTGCGGGGTGGGGTGGGGGGACAGGAGGAGAAGGGAAGATAAACTGCCCTACAAGACTTACTATGTCATTCCTCCAAACACAGCTGGCTCCTTACTGTCTTACCAGATCAACTCCAACCTCCTCAGGCCCTTCACACCTGGTTTCAAATCTCCTTTCTGCCTTGCATTTTCCCCTGCCCTTGCTGGCAGCCGCTACCCCAAGCATCCCACAGCGTGTTCCTCACACATATTATGCATGGAATTACCACTGTCTGCCCACAGATTTTTGTTAGTTTGGTCAGTAGAGCTTTTAGAAAAATATTTTGGGCTTGAATAACTTTAAACAGGCACACACTCTTTAGTTCACCACAGGCTCCCATGGAATTCCCGCCTACCCCCACTCCACTTTGTATCTTTATACCCCTTGCTTGGCCCCTGAAAGCATCGGAATTTATGCCTCTTGATTGAGAGCTGCGTTTACTTCCTGATTAAATCCTCACCATCAGGGTCTAGAGCAAACATCACCTACCAATGTAAAGCCTGGCACAGCTTGCCCAGGAAGGTGAGTGCGGCATTTGCTGGCTCCCTCCCACTCTTCTCCTTCCTCTACGGCAGCTCTGATGTAACTATTGCAATTAACATATAATTATGTTAATAGCCTTCTACTCAAATCATAGTGTCAGCTTCCTCAGAAGAAATTGTCTGTATACACACTGACAGGCAGAGTGCTGGACTCTGTGGAAACTTGTTGGATAAATGAACAAGGCGACCAAAGCAAGTCTCAGGGCAGTGAAGCGTATTTGATGGCACAGGCCTTGTAATGCACAATGCCTCAGGTTGAGTCCTGGTCTTCTAAGGCCAGGCTTTTCATAGGTCCCCATACTGCCAAAGCCTCAGAAGCGAAAGGGCCATGATTCCTTTGTTCTAGTTAACTGGCTCCACTGCGTGTAGCTGGTCCTCACGTCAGTTCAGTTCAGTCACTCAGTCATGTCCAACTGTTTGCAGCCCCATGGACTGCAGCATGCCAGGCCTCCCAGTCCATCACCAACTCCCAGAGTTTACTCAAACCCACATCAGGTCCTCACATCAAGGAGTTCTCAAAGCTAGAACACTGATTAAGTCCCTGTGATGTTTGTAGAGACACCAGCAATAAAATATAAGTGTTGCCAAGCCTTATCCTTCCCTCACCTTCTAAAGAGAAGTTTGGTTGTGGGTCTACAGAGGTATCTTCAAGAGCAATAAATTGAAGCAGAAATGAAGAAACAAACCCAAAGAAAGTGGTAGATAGTTCTAAAAGAGCAACTGGAGGAATATGGGGTAGAAAAAGCTGAGGAGTGAAGAACTGAAAAGCTAGGAAGGGAAATAGGGAAGCTACTGGGTCCTGTGAGACTTGGTAAACAATTGCTCAGGAGAAGTTTTAGGAAATTTTGCTACATATGGAGTTGTTTTATTTTCTGCTTCACCATTCCCCTGAAGAAGGCCTTCTTGTAGAGGTCTCTGTGACCTCTCCTCCAAGCCCTAGGAGTCATATTTCTGTTTGTCTGGGATATGCCACACAGCTGTGTTATGAAAAGCAACAGCATCAATACTCAGAGCCATTTGGTGACATATTTACTTATTGTTTCATATTCAAACATACAAAGTAGAGAGAAGGTGGAATGTGAGGCCGATACTATCAAGGACACATTAATGTAGTCTTCTTAAGGAACTGACCTTTTATCTTTATGAAATGGCCCCAGTTATTTCTAGTAACTCTCCTTATCTTGAAGTCTTCTTTGTTTGAAATCATTAGAGCTAACCTATCCTTTTATGATTAGTGTTTGCATTGGGTATCTTTTCCCATATTTTAACTTTCAATTTGTCTGTGGATTTGCTTTTAAAGTGAATCCCTTATAAAGAGCAAATAATCGAGTCTTCCTTTTCATTTCTAATCTAATCTAATAACCTTTAACTGAAATTTTTGGTCCATTTACATTTAATGTAATCACTGATATGGTTGAAGAGTGTAAGTCTACATTTCCTGGTTTTTTTTTTTTATGTGTTCTATCTGGTTTTGTTCCTCCTTTTCTATCTCCTTTTCAATTAATTGGATAAATTTTAGTATTCCATGTTTTTTAAACTTAAGAATCATGTTATAGATATTAAACAGAAGTCCAGAGAAACACCTGATTTGTTTAGTTTCTTCCGAAGTCAGAAGAGATATTACAAAAAAAATTTCTTTCAGATGTTAAGAACGAGCTCTCTGAAGATAAAATAGAAGAGCTAAGATCTTCCAGGATGCTAATAAATAAATTGCAAGGTGAATTGCAGAAAAATATCTTTGAAAAGCCAAAATTTTCAAACTTGAAAAATGTTGCTCTTTGGTTTGTTGGGATTTGCAAACCATTTTTGTCATCTCCTACCTCTCTGCTTCTCTATCTAAAGTAGGAACAAATGAAGTAATGTCTGAAATGCCTGTGTAGGCACCAAAATTCTTCACTAGTACACACAGAAACATTACTATTTGTTTCACCAGCTTTCTCCAGTTCACTCATTGTTTAATCAGCTGAAGATCATAGCAGAAACAGTCTGACCCCCATGTTTCTGGCAGCCTTTCACTTGACAAATGTGTGCTCCCTCCTTTAGATATCACACAGCACAGTTACATAAAGAAAAAACACTTTTACATTATAACTGAAATTATTTCTCAAATTTGGCTCAAAGAGGTGGGGAGAAATACTCGGAAAGGCAAGAGTTGACAAAAATTCAAATCAGACAATAGCCAGCTGAGGGCATGTATGGAATATGCACATTTAAAGATGTTTGGTTAAATAAATCAGCAATATACTGATTTTCCAGTAAGCTTGACTTCCTCTATCTCTGCCATCAACTGACTGCTCAAACGCCTAGAGCATTCAAGCTTTCTGGTTCTTTAATTTTTCAATGATACTTTATGCTCATATATCAGAGTACTTAATATTGTGTTACAGCATTAATTCTCCCTGAATTGATTTATAGATTCAGGCGATCTCATTAAAACCTCAGCATGTATTTCTATAAAATTTGACAAGCTGATTTAAAAAAATGGAAATGCAAAGGACCTAAAACAGCCAAAACAGCACTGAAAAAGAAAAAAAATCTGGAGGAGTCAAATATTTACTTGAAATCAGTGTGATGTTGGCATAAATGGTATACTATTTAATATATACATTAAGGGAACAGAAGAGAGGCCATAAAGTTACAAATAAACTTATAAATATTTAGAGACAATATGTGTAATGCATATGTCTGTGTGTGTATACACATGCACCAACAAGGAAAGGATCATTTTCATCAAGGGGCCTGAACAATTGGATGTCTGTATTTTAAAAAAGTAAAAGTGACGCTTATGTCACACCACATATAAAAATTGGGAACTAAGGTAATGGCTTTAGTTTTCCAGAATGCCATGGGGTTTGGTAATCCAAAGACAAATGATCTCTCCAGAAGCTTTGGCATGATATCTAGTGGATCTCCCGACAACTCTGTTCAGAGTAAATGAACACAACCATGGGTCCAGGGCCCTTCCTAGAGAAACTAATTTCTATGAAAGCATCGGTGGAGATTCTATTTTTTATGCTACATACTTTTTACCCTTAGGATAAAGAAAAATGTCATTGGTATGAGAAAATGCTTTGTAATTTCACGGACTCTGATTATTAAACCCACCTTTGCTATATATTCCATTATCATAGTCTATAGAAACAGTGAAAAGCTTTAGAAGTGTTGGGGTTTTAATGTTATTTTTGTTACCTCCATAAAACTAGTAATTTAGGATAGTTTGGCACCCAAACCAGCTGACAGCTATTGACATTGTAGATTTAAGAACTGTTGCAGTTAAAAATCATCCCAGTGTGTTAATTTTGCTGAATGATCATTCTGGTGTGCTTAACTAAGCAAGTCATTAGCTTCTTTATCGCCGCAGTCCATCTAGAGAAAAAAAAATTTTTATTCAATTACCTTCAAGAAAAAACAGACTGATTTGCTAACTTCATGCAAAGCAGTAAGATATAGTCATGGATCAATGATTTAAGAAAATGCTGACAGATGTTGACAACCGTTCATTAGGACATTCCTGTGTTTTTGATACTGTTTTGAATATGAAATCTAAAAATGAGTAAAACATATTCTTTTAAGTAGAAATCCAGACTTGTGTCTGCAGAGTTTTGGTGAAATGTACCTGGATTAGATTATATCAGTTCTGTAATGGTTTCAGTTTTCTGTTCAGGCTCTAACAATGAGATCTTGATCTGACAGATAAAGAAGTGAAGTGAACTGGGAATCAGATCGTCTAATAAGGAGTTTGTATGACTTTCTTGTCACATCACATTACCAGCACCCTGACTAGAATGTGGGGCCATTTACTGAGGGAATAACATCACTTATCTCTGAGCCATTAACAAAGTACCTCTCCCTGGGTAGGCACTAAACTAACACTGTTGAATGAATGAATACTACACTGCGACTCCAGCCATCTAAGAAGTTATAGCTGTGGTTCTTAATCTTGTCTGATTCATGAGCTCCCTTGAGAACTAGGGGCAAGAAGAAAAAAACATTTTTACCAGAGACAAATGCATGAATAATACATTATGTAGGTTATTCAAGGAGTACCCTGAAGCTCGTTTCTGGTGTACATATTAATAATTTTATACAGAATTTTAAAAATTACTAATGTCTTTCTATTAACTGAAAGTGTAACTGTTAGTCACTCAGTCCTGCCCATCTCTTTGTGACACCATGGTCTGTAGCCCAACCATCCCCTTCTCTAGGGGATCTTCCCAACCCAGATCTCCCACATTGCAGGCAGACTCTACTGACTGAGCCACCACAGAAAACTTCTATTAACTAATAATCTGCTCTTTAGCCTTCTGATTTACATATTCATAGTTGCATTTAGCCTGTTAGAGATCTTAAAGTCTGTTTTGGAGTAAAAAGTGCTCTAGGAGGATACTGTCCAAATTATGCTGTTTATATTTCCAGCTCTCTCATTAACCAGTTGTGTGGCTTTGGATAAGTTCCATCAACAATCTATAAATGAAGGAGGTTGAGAACTAGATGATTTCTGAAGTTCCTTATGACTGAAATTCTCAGCTCCAAAGCACTGGAATTTCCCTGATGAAGAAAGAGATGTGTGCAATGTAAATAAGCTTCAATGGGGAAGCACTGAATACCATAAATATTCAATGATTTTTAAAAATATTTTTATAGCAAACTCTTTGCAGATATCTGCAGGAGTCCAAGGATCAGATCAATAGCTTAGACATGTATCAATTTTCAGGACTCTTCAGATTTCCATTGTGTAAGGGAGCAAACACTCTCTCTCCCCAGTGGCTATTTGACTTTTAACATAATCTATGGTTGCCAAGAGTCATACATGACTGAACATGTGTGCGTATACTGGGAACACCTTGTCAAAATTACTTCTGAATCCCAAGTCTAACATAAGGGATGTCCTGTAGAAAATAAGGTTTGAGCAAGAACAATCACAAAAGCTGATGATAGTATTCAAAATGGAGCGTACTTGAGTCTTTTCATGGCATCAGATACAATATTTTGTGACATTTCATGCAGTACTACATGCTGTTAAATTCATTTTTCTAAAATGCCACTTACATTATTTTTCTCCTCAACTCCAGAATCCTAAGGGTCTTACCACTCTTTCATGGGGTAAAGTCCTAAGTTTAATTTGTGCCCATGAAACCCACCCACCATCTGGCCCCAGTGGACATTAGCTCTCCCTGTTCTCCCTAAACATCATTCTATTTTAGACAAGTTGATCACCCACATCCTGCTATTATTTTCAAACCTGACTCCCTCCATGCCATGCTCAGGCTATGATCCTTTCTTGCAGTCAAAGTCCTGTTAAGCATGGAGCTCTGTTTTCACTAGTGGTAAACAAGGAAATTTGACCCTCTTACCAAAACTATAACTAGAAAAAATTATTTAAAAAATTCATTTGCGTTCTCATGGAGCTAATAAATAAATAAAAGTGAAGAATTATAAGTCAATATCTGCAAGATAAAGGAAAGGTGGATAATTGAGTAGAATATTAGGGGCTACTCATGCCCATATTCAGAGAAGGAAATGGCACCCCACTCCAGTCCTCTTGCCTGGAAAATCCCATGGACGGAGGAGCCTGGTAGGCTGCAGTCCATGGGGTCGCTAAGAGTCAGACAGGACTGAGTGACTTCACTTTCACGTTTCACTTTCCTGCACTGGAGAAGGAAATGGTAACCCACTCCAGTGTTCTTGCCTGGAGAATCCCAGGGAAGGGGGAGCCCGGTGGGCTGCCGTCTGTGGGGTCGCACAGAGTTGGACACAACTGGAGAGACTTAGCAGCAGCAGCAGCATGCCCACATTATCTGCTGATTCTGTAATTGTACACTGAGAAGTTGAGCAGAGCTTTTGACAATCACAGGGACAAAGTAATATGGATTAGAGTATGAGGTGCACAAAGGAAGACAGGAAGATTGACGTCTTAGCAATAGAAAAGTGGACTAAGAAACTGATCATATTTTAGAACCTAAACCTCAGATTGGTATCATTTCTGGTTCTAACAGTATTAAGGTGATTCAGATGGTTAGTGCCCCTCCTTTCTGTAAGGAAAAAAAAAAATCTCTCTTCTGCAAAGATGATAAAACAGACACATAACTTTAGACTCCACATTATCTCTAAATCATTTCACATATTATATCCTGAAAAAAAGCGTGAAAGTGTTAGTTGCTCAGTCAAGTCCATCTCTTTGCAAGCCCATGGACTGTAGCCCACCAGACTCCTTTGTCCATGGAATTCTCCAGGCAAGAATACTGGAATGGGTAGCCATTCCCTTATTCCAGGGGATCTTCCCAGTCCAGGGATCAAACCTGAGTCTCCCGCGTTGTAGGCAAATTCTTTACCATCTGAGCCACCAGGGAAGCCCTAGTATATCCTGAACCCAATAATAAAAATCCCTAGCTACAAATAGAGTGAGCAACATTTTATAAAGTCAAGAAAAACAATAAATTATAGAAATAAACCCTTAGGAGACCTTCAAAATGGAGTGATCAGACACAGACTCTAACTTCACATAGTAGATTCTTGAATGATGCAAAGGTTAGGGACACTGACCCCCAGTGCAGCTGAAAACTCACACTTAAACTTTTAACTCTTCAAAAACTTAACTACTACTAGTACAACAAACGAACAAACAAAACCAACCTTAACTACTAATTGTTAGGCTTATTAAAGTCTACTGTTGAGGAGAAGACTTACCAGTAACAAATGGTTGGTTAACACATATTTTGTATGTTATACATACTACATACTATATCCTTACAGAAGAGTAAGATAGAGAAAAGTTTAAGAACAACATAAGAAGAAATATATTTATATAGTATATATATTCATTGGAAAATTATTCACATATAAGGGCACCTACACAGTTCAAACCTGTGTTGTTCAAGGGTAAATTGCACATTCAACAAAATAGAAGACTGAAGTTTTTCATAGAAAATAAAAAAGATCAACTGAAAATCCTAAAACTGGAAAAGGAAATAACTGATATTAAGAATTAAAAAGATAAAACTCAAAGCAAATAAGAAAGGAAAGATCAGTGAAGTGTAAGAAATGTCAGAGAAAATATCCCTGATGCAGGGTCAAAAAATTTTTCTAAGGTAAAAACACAAAATGTGTAAGACCCAAAATTAATGAGAAAAAAAAAAGGAGTAAGAATTCAGTGGGAAAACCTCATACACATGTAATTAGAACCCCAGATAAAAAGAGTTAATGCAAAATGAAATAGAACTAATATTTTTAAATATAATGGCTAAGAATTCTTCAAAACTGAGAAAACATATCAAGTCACAAATTAATGAATCCCAGGCATGATGGATACAAATTTCTTTAAATCTCTAGAATACATTAGAGAATGCTGTAAAAAAAATTTTTTTTTATTTAAAGTAGAGGAATAAAATATAGCATTTCCAAAGAAAGAAAAATGTTGGTAGTTAACTTTGACAGAAGCAAAGAAAGGATAACTACCAAACTAATATTTCATAAGCAGTAAGTATTTCTCTCAAAAATAAATGTAAAGATTTTTCTTGAAAAATAAAAAGAGAAGCATTTAAATTAAAGGATATTATGAAGATTTCCTAGCAGAAAAAAGTTTATGCTAGAGAGATGCTCAAAGATATAAGAAATAAAGAGTAATATAAAGGATTACTAAATGGGAAATTTAAATAAACACTAACAGTAGGAATTATTAACAAAAATGAGTTATAACAAAAATAACAAAAACTTTTATATTTAATTGACATACACACCAAAACAATAGTGTTTAAGTAAGAAGGGGGGATAAATAGCATTAAAGAACTTTAAGATCCTTACATTCTCATGAAAGAGATAAAATACAAAATTTATAATTAGTATTTAGAAGTGAAGGGCACATACTAAGTCACTAGGATAATTATTAGAAGTAAAATAAGAGGTGTACAAATGACAAATTAATAGAAGATAAAAGGGTGTAATACAAAAAATTAATCCTGAAGAAGGCAAGGAAAGAGAAAAAGATAAACATCTTTAAATATAAAGAATGCTGAAGTGTCAGTCACTCAGTCATGTTTGACTGTGTAACCCCATGGACTATATAGCCTGCAGGGCTCCTCTGTCCATGGAATTCTCCAGGCAAGAATACTGGAGTGGGTTGCCATTTTCTTCTCCAAAAGAATGCTAAAGTAGATTTAAAACCATATATATCACTAATTATATTCAATTTAAATGTACTAAATATCCAAATTTTTAAAAATAAAACCATATATATCACTAATTATATTAAATTTAAATGTACTAAATATCCAAATTTTTTTAAATCATCAAAATATTTAAAAACACTGAATCCGACTATATGCTATGTCTAGAAGCAACTCAAAAATATAAAAATACAAACATAAAATTAAAGGGATGAAAAAGAATACTGTAAAGAATACTGAACCAAAAAAGCCTACATAATTTTGTTAATCAAAGAAAGTAAAGTTTTTTGGTTTTTTTTTTTACTTCTCTCAGTTGTTACTGAGGTCAAGCAGACTAAAAAGGAAAAAAATTCAGTATGACTATGAAAGATTTGACCAACACACAAACAAATGTTTGGTAAACTGCTAAAAAATACATTAAGGCAAAGACACACACTTATTGATAAAAACTGATCTTATACTGTCCCCAAAGATAGTCTCCAAAATTGTCAAAGACTGAAGTTAGAGTATGCTCTCTGACCACACTGGAATTAAGCTAGAAATTGTTCTTTGAAAATGTAACTAAAAATCTTCATATCTTTGGAGGTTATTCAAAACACTACTGAACAAACCATGAATCACAGAAGAAATCACAAGGGAAATAAAATGCTTGTGAAATGAATGATTTTTAAAGGGGCAAAATCTATAGGATGCAGGTAAAGAGAATTGCACCTTATCATTTTATAAGCTTTACATTTTTTTTCATATATTCTTACTAGAAAAGAAAGATGCTGAAAAATAAACACTACAGTCATCTTTCTTAAAAATTTAGAAAAAGAAATGCTAATTAAATTTTAAAACAATAGAAGACAGGGCATAGTAAAGAGCAGAAAGAAATAAAGAATCAAAACTACAGTGAAGACAATCAGTTAAAAGATGTTTTTTGAAGAGATTAATCAAATTGATAAAACCCTAGTGAAGGTAATTTAAGAAATACAAAGGATAAATAAGCAATATAGAGAATGAAAAAAGAAAGTTACAGGTCATATACTATAAACATTTATGCTAATACATATCAAAATTCAGATGAAATAAAAACTCTTAGAAAAATATTTTACCAAAACCGACATGAGAAGACACAGAAAAAATCATTACCCTAATATAGCTATCAAGGAACTGATCTATAATTTAAAACATATTCATGAAGAAAACTCCAAACCACAATGGTTTCACCAATGAATTGACTGAGGACTTAAAGAAAAATTACCACCAATCGTACTTAAACTTTTCCAGAGAATAGAAAAAGAGAAGAATTTTTCAGATCATTTTATGAGGTTAGCATGATCTTGATGTCAAAACGTATCATGCATATTAAAAAGAAGGAAAAGAATAGGCTGATTTTAAAACAATAGGTGCAAAGAACTTTTTTAAAAATTGTCAAATCCAGCAACATATAACAAGGATAATTTATCATGAAGAGGCTGAGCTTATTCTGGAAATGAATAGAAGGTTCTACATTTGAAAGCCATCAATGTAATTCACTTCATTAACAGAATAAAGGAAGAAAAATATACTATTATCACACTTGATTCAGAAAAAGCATATAATAAAATCCAACATCCATTCATAGCAAATTAAAGTATAATTATTAGCAAACCAGGATCAAAATTTCTTGAGTTAAAATGTTAGAAAATTTTCTTTATAAGATCAGAAATTATACAGGAATGCAGACTAACACCGTCATTATATTAAACATTGCACTGAGTGTCTGATAAGTGTTATAAAGCAAGAAAAGAAAAAAAAAGAATCAGAACAGAAGAAATTATACTGCTATTTTTAAATGACAATTGCATATATAAAGATTCAAAAAAAAATATGGACAAATCATTAAGGTAATAAATGTACTCAATAGAACTACTGGTGACAAGGCCAATGTCTAAAAATTGCATTCTTTATACTAGTAGCAAATAAACATAAAATGAAATTTTAAAATAGATATAATTTGTAATAATACCAAAAATATGAAATATCTAAAATAAATCTATAAAAACATATGTAAGAACTAATAATAAGGTCAAAAGCATTCTAGGAGTAATTTTTAAAGGACTTACATACTTAAATAAGATTTAATATATATGCACATATAAATCATTCAAGTAGATTTTTAAATGCATAAAGCAAAGACTAACAGTGTTCATCTCAGCAGTGAGACTACAAAACATGGCTCTTCTCATACATTTTAGTGTTTTCTGAAAGTTTTGGAATAAGATGGTCATGTTCATGAATTAGATGAGGATCATTATCACTAATTTCTTCTTAAAATGGTCTATTTTCAATGTAGTCTCAATAAAAATTCAAGCTGTCATTGGGGGAATTGACAAGCTTATGCTAAAGTTTATATGAAAACTAAAATGGCGAAGAATATTCAAGATATTCTTGAGTAAGAAATTATTTATCAGATCAAGTTGTAATTTTTTTAAAGAAATCAATGGAGCACATGGAAGATTGTAATGGGAAACAGTCTCATAATTTGAATTACCAAAATATCATAAAGAGAATAAAAGTACTATCCATAAAAGAAAAGACTGCCAAATTAAACTGTATTAAAATTAACAAAATCTGTTTTTTAAAAGATATCTTTAGAATAGTGAAAAGGCAAGCCATAGCATGGGGAGATAAGATTTGCTGTACTTAAAACCAGCTAGTGTTTCACTTTTTGAATTTATAAAGACTTCCTAACTGTAAGAAAGATGACTCACATTCTAATAGAAAAATAAAGAAAACATGAATAGACACTTCACAAAAGAGGATATTCAAGTAGATAATACATATTTTAAAAGGTCCTAAACCTTAAATTTAAAGGGAACTGAAAATTAAAAATGCAATAATATTACAACTATACACATACAAGACTGACCAAAAAATTGATCATACCAAAAATATCATATGCTATCACTAACTTGTGGAATCTTTAAAAATGCTACAAATGAACTTATTTATGAAACAGAAATAGACTCACAGACTTAGCAAACAAACCTATGGTTTGTAACCAACGGGAATGTGGTAGGGGAAAAAAGAGGAGTTTTGGATTAATATATTTAGACTACTATATATAAAATAAACAACTGGACCTATTGTACAGCACAGGGAACTATATTCAATATCTTGTAACACCTTATAATGGAAAAGAATTTGAAGAAGTATATATATAAATTGGTACAGACACTGTGGAAAATATATTGTCAGTTTTTACTTAAAAATAACTTTGCCCTAGGACCAAGCAATTTCATACTTAGGCATATATTCAACAGAAATACATGCTTAGGTGTAACAAAAAGGTTTTGCAAGAAAATAAAGATGTTGGAGAAGGAAATGGCAACCCACTCCAGTATTCTTGCCTGGAGAATCCCACAGACAGAGGAGTCTGGTGGGCTACAGTTCAAGGGGTTGCAAAAGTCAGACACAACTTAGCAACTAAACCACCACCACCACCAAAGATATGGTACATACATACAGTGGCGTATCATTCAGTCATAAAAAAGAATGAAATAATGCCATTTGCAGCAACGTGGTCATACAAAAGTGCCATACTGAGGAAAGTATGTCAGACAGAGAAGGAGAAATAGCATATGACATCCCTTATATGAACAATCTATGGTGGGGTCAATGGTGACCCTCTCCAAAAGGGCTTATGCCAAACCCAGATCTGCTGCACCCAGAGCCCCCGCCCCTGCAGCAGTCCACTGCTGACCTGTACACTGCAGGAGACACTCAAACACAGTTCTGGCTCAGTCTCTGTGGGGTTTCTGGGTCCTGGTGCACACAGGGTTTGATTGAGCCCTTCAAGCGTCTCTGGTCAGTATGGGGTTTGATTCTAAATGCAATTTTGCCCCACCTACAGGCTTGCTGGAGCTTCTCCTTTGCCCTTGAATGTGGGGTATCATTTTTTGGTGGGATCCAACATTATCCTGTCAATGGCCATTCAACAATGAGTTGTTTCCCCACCATTAACCCCACCACAGGGCTGCCAGACCTCACACAGGACTGGGGAAGCACAAAAGTTTGTGCACATCAGGACCCAGGAGAAAGGAGCAGTGACCCCACAAGAGACTGACCCAGACATGCCAATGAGTGTCCAGGAGTCTCCAGCAGAGGTGTGGGTCAGCGGTGGCCTGCTCCAGAGTTGGGGGCACTGAGTGTGGCATTGCCTGCATGGGACCTTTTGAAGAAGATGTCTTCATTACCTCCACCATAGTTTGGCCTCAGGTCATACAACAGGGAGGGAACATAGCCCCTCCCATCAACAGAAAGTTGGATTAAAGATTTACTGAGCATGGCCCCACCCATCAGAACAAGACTCAGTTTCCCCCTCAGTCAGTCTTGGCCATCAGGAAACTTCCATGAGCCTCTTATCCTTCTTCATCAGAGAGCAGACAGAATGAAAACCACAGTCACAGAAAACTAACCAGTCTGATCACATGGACCTCAGCCTTGTCTATCTCAATGGAACCATAAGCCATGCCATGTAGGGCCACCCAAAATAGATGGGTCAGAGTAGAGAGTTCTGAAAAAAGTGGTCCACTGGAGGAGGGAATGGCAAACCATTTCAGTATTCTTGCTTTGAGAACCAGATGAACAGTATGAAAAGGCAAAAAGATAGGACACTGAAAGATGAACTCCCCAGGTCAGTAGATGCCCAATATGCTACTGGAGATCAGTGGAGAAATAACTCTAGAAAGAATGAAGAGATGGAGCCAAAGCAAAAACAACACCCAGTTGTGGATGTGACTGGTGATGGAAGTAAAATCTGATGCCTGTAAGACCAATATTGCAAAGGAACCTGAAATGTTAGGTCCATGAATCAAGGCAAATTGGAAGCAGTCAAATAGGAGATGGCAAGAGTGAACATTGACATTTTAGGAATCAGTGAACTAAAACGGACTGGAATGGGTGAATTTAACTCAAATGACCATTATATCTACTGCTGTGGGTGAGATTCCATTAGAAGAAATGGAGTAATCATCATAGTCAACAAAAGAGTCTGAAATGCAGTACTTGGATGCAATTTCAAAAACAAAAGAATGATCTCTGTACGTTTCCAAGGCAAACCATTCAATACTGCAGTTATCCAATCTATGCCCCAACCAGTAATACTGAAGAAGCTGAAGTTGAATGGTTCTATGAAGACCTACAAGACCTACTAGAACTAACACCCAAAAAAGATGTCCTTTTCATTATAGGGGACTGGAATACAAATGGAGGAAGTCAAGAGATACCTAGAGTAACAGGCAAATTTGGCCTTGGAGTACAAAACAAAGCAAGCCAAAACTTAATAGTTTTGCCAAGAGAACACACTGGTCAGAGCAAACACCCTCTTCCAACAACACAAGAGAAGATTCTACACATGGACATCACCGAATTAAGA
This sequence comes from Antilocapra americana, assembly GCA_007570785.1. NCBI lineage: Eukaryota > Metazoa > Chordata > Mammalia > Artiodactyla > Antilocapridae > Antilocapra > Antilocapra americana. The sequence continues at coordinate 18,221,811 of ML661891.1, read as the reverse complement.
TTGATTATATTCTCTGCAGTCAAAGATGGAGAAGCTCTATACAGTCAGCAAAAACAAGACCGGGAGCTAACTGTGGCTCAGATCATGAACTCCTTATTGCCAAACTCAGACTTAAAGGGAAGAAAGTAGGGAAAACCACTAGACCATTCAGGTATGACCCAAATCAAATCCCTTAGGACTATCCAGTAGAAGTGACAAATAGATTCAAGGGATTAGATCTGAGAGACAGAGTGCCTGAAGAACTATGGACAGAGGTTTTTGACATTGTCAAAAAGGCAGTGATCAAGACTACCCCCAAGAAAGAGAAAGGCAAAAAGGCAAAATGGTTGTCTGAGGAAACCTTACAAATAGCTGTGAAAAGAAGAGAAGCAAACAACAAAGAAGAAAAGAAAAGATATACCCATTTGAATTCGGAGTTCCAAAGAATAACAAGGAGACATAAGAAAGCCTTCCTCAGTGATCAATGTAAAGAAATAGAGGAAAGCAATAGATTGGGAAAGACTAGAGATCTCTTCAAGAAAATTAGAGATACCAAAGGAACATTTCAGGCAAAGATGTGCACAATAAAGGACAGACCTACAGAAGCAGAAGATATTAAGAAGAGGTGGCAAGAATACACAGAACTATACGAAAAAGATCTTGATGACCCAGATAACCATGATGGTGTGACAGCTCACCCAGAGCCAGATATCCTGGAATGTGAAGTCAAGTGGGCCTTAGAAAGGATCCCTATGAACAAAGCTAGTGGAGGTGGTGGAATCCCAGTTGAGCTATTTCAAATCCTCAAAGATGATACTATGAAAGTGCTGCACTCAATATGCCAGCAAATATGGGAAACTCAGCAGTGACCACAGGACTAGAAAAGGTCAGTTTTCATTCCAATGCCAAAGAATGCTCAAACTACCACACAATTGCACTCATCTCACATGCTAGTAAAGTAATGCTCAAAATTCTCCAAGCCAGGCTTCAGCAATACATGAACCATGAAATTCCATATGTTCAAGCTATATTCAGAAAAGGCAAAGGAACCAGAGATCAAATTGCCAACATTGCTGGATCATCAAAAAAGCAGGAGAGTTCCAGAAAAACATCTATTCCTGCTTTGTTAGCTATGCCAAATCCTTTGACAGTGTGGATCACAACAAACTGTAATGGGAAAGACCCTGATGCTGGGAAAGATTGAAGGCAGAAGGAGAAGGGGATGACAGGGCATGAGATGGTTTGATGGCATTACCGACTTGATAGACATGAGTTTGAGTAAACTCCTGGAATTGGTGATGGACAGGGAAACCCGATGAGCTGCAGTCCATGGGGTCACAAAGAGTCGGACATGAGTGAGCGACTGAACTGAACTGATATGCAGAATCTAAAAAGAAGTGATACAAATGAGCTTACTTACAAAACAGTAACAGACTCACAAGACTTCAAGTAGGAGGTTGCCAGGGGGAAGGAGGGATGGAAGGTATACTTAGGGAGTTTGGGATGGGCATGTACACACTGCTTAATTTTAAATGGATAACCAACAAGTACCTACTACACAGCACATGGAACTCTGCTCAATGCTATGTGGTAGGCTGAATGAGAGGGAAGTTTGGGGGAGAGTGGACACATGCATTTGTACGACTGAGCTCTTTCACTATTTACCTAAAATTATCACAATATTGTGTGTTAATCGGCTATACCTAAATTCTAAATCTTTAAAAAAGGAAAAACACAGTATGCATTGTAGCATTTATTCTAGTTATAAATTAGAAATAATTCAAACATCAGTCAACAGAAGAATAGATAAATTATGGTATATCCATACAATGAGACAGTATCAAAATGGAAAGATACAGCTACATCCAATAACATTAATGAATTTGCTGTTGAACAAAATGCAAGCCACAAAAAAGGAAGTAGTGAATTATTCTTTCACATAAACTTTGAGAATAACCAGTGAGAGTAGAATTCATGATAGTAATTACCAGTAAGAGTATGTTATTAAGAAGAAAGAAGTATGAGAAAGTCCTTGGGAACTAATAATATTCTATTTCTTCTAACAGCAACACTGAAGATAGAAGGGGCTCTCAGGTCCTGCCACAAACTGGATACTGATTCAGGAATGTTCTTTACCCTATTATGCATGGCAGTCAGGACTGTTCATTGTATAAACTATAATATAAAGACAAAGAGTGAGGCTACATGTCTTGGAAGGCATTTAGGGTCAAGGTCCCAGGTTTAGTTCCCCCTATGCTGACACGATCTAGTCAGTCAGTCTTTGTTAAACCTGTGGTCAAGATGCAACACTGTGTGGTGACTTGGGTCATCAGAACATTCATCAGAGGGGGCTTCCCATGTGGCTTAGACAATAAAGAATCTGCCTACCAATGCAGGAGATTCGGGTTTGATCCCTGCGTTGGGAGGATCCCCTGGAGAAGGAAATGGTAACTTCAGTATTCTGGTCTGGGAAACCCCATGGACAGAGGAGCCTGGAGGGCTTCAGTCCAGTTCATTTAAGTCACTCAGTCTTGTCTGACTCTTTGAGACCCCATGAATAACAGCATGCCAGGCTTCCCTGTCCATCATGAACTCCCAGAGTTTACTCAAACTCATGTCTATCGAGTCGGTGATGCTATCCAACCATCTCATGCCCTAGTCTTTCCGTTCTCTTTCTGCCTTCAATCTTTCCCAGCATCAGGGTCTTTTCCAGTGAGTCAGTTCTTGGCATCAGGTGGCCAAAGTATTGGAGTTTCAGCTTCAACATCAGTTCTTCCAATGAATATTCAGGACTGAATTCCTTTAGGATGGACTGGTTGGATCTCCTTGCAGTCCAAGGGACTCTCAAGAGTCTTCTCCAACACCACAGTTCAAAAGCATCAGTTCTTCAGCACTCAGCTTTCTTTATAGTTAGTCCAACTCTCACATCCATACATGACCACTGGAAAAACCATAGCCTTGACTAGATGGACCTTTGTTGGCAAAGTAATATCTTTGCTTTTTAATATGCTATCTAGGTTGGTCATAGTTTTTCTTCCAAGGAGCAAGTGTCTTTTAATTTCATGGCTGGAGTCACCATCGGCAGTGATTTTGGAGTTGCCAAAGATAAAGTCTCTCACTGTTTCCCCATCTATTTGCCATGATATGATGGGACCAGATGCCATGATGTTAGTTTTTTGAGTGTTGAGTTTTAAGCCAACTTTTTCACTCTCCTCTTTCACTTTCATCAACAGGCTCTTTAGTTTTTCTTCACTTTCTGCCATAAGGGTAGTACCATTTGCATATCTGAGGTTATTGATATTTCCCCTGGCAATCCTGATTCCAGCTTGTCCTTCCTCCAGCCCAGCATTTCTCATGATGTACTCTGCATATAAGTCAACTAAGCAGGGTGACAATATACAGCCTTGATGTACTCATTTCCTGATTTGGAACCAATCTGTTGTTACATGTCCAGTTCTAACTGTTGCTTCTTGACCTCCATACAGATTTCTCAGGAGGCAAATCAGGTGGTCTGGTATTCCCATCTCTTTAAGAATGTTCCACAGTTCATTATGATCTAAACAAAGGCTTTGGCATAGTCTACAAAGCAGAAGTATATGTTTTTCTGGAACTCTCTTGCTTTTTCGATGATCCAATGGATATTGGCAATTGGACCTCTGATTCCTTTGCCTTTGCTAAATCCAGCTTGTTTTTTAGTTCCCTTTGTTGTTCAGAAGCTTTTAATTTTAATTAGGTCCCATTTGTTTATTTTTGCTTTTATTGCCAATATTCTGGGAGGTGGGTCATAGAGGATCCTGCTTTGGTTTATGTCAGAGAGTGTTTTCCCTATGTCTCCCTCTAGAAGTTTTATAGTTTCTTGTCTTATGTTTAGATCTTTGATCCATTTTGAGTTTATTTTTGTGTATGGTGTTAGAAAGTGTTCTAGTTTCATTCTTTTACAAGTGGCTGTCCAGTTTTCCCAGCACCACTTGTTAAAGAGATTGTCTTTTCTCCATTGTATATTCTGGCCTCCTTGTCAAAGATAAGGTGTCCATAGGTGCGTGGATTTATCTTTGGGCTTTCTATTTTGTTCCGTTGATCTATATTTCTGTCCTTGTGCCAGTACCATACTGTCTTGATGACTGTGGCTAAAGTCAGACAGATTGATTCCTCCAGTTCCATTCTTCTTTCTTAAGACTGCTTTGGCTATTTGAGGTTTTTTGTATTTCCATACAAATTGTGAAATTATTTGTTCTAATTCTCTGAAAAAGACCTCTGGTAGCTTGATAGGAACTGCATTGAATATATAGATTGCTCTGGGTAGTATAATCATTTTCACTATATTTATTCTTCCAATCTATGAATACGGTATATTTCGCCATCTATTTGTGTCCTGTTTGATTTCTTTCATTGGTGTTTTATAGATCTCTATATATAGGTCCTTTGTTTCTTTAGGTAGATATACTCCTAAATATTTCATTCTTTTTGTTTCGATGGTGAATGGAATTGTTTCCTTAATTTATCTTTCTGTTTTCTCATTGTTAGTGTATAGGAATGCAAGGGATTTCTGTGTGTTGATTTTATATCCTGAAACTTTACTATATTCACTGATTAGCTCTAGTAATTTTCTGATAGAGTCTTTAGGGTTTTCTATGTAGAGGATCATGTCATCTGGAGCCTATTATGCAGAATGAAGTAAGCCAGAAGGAAAAACAACAATACAGTATACTAATGCATATATATGGAATTTAGAAAGATGGTAACGAGAACCCTGTATGCAAAACTGCAAAAGAAATGCAGATGTATAGAACAGTCTTTTGGAGACTATGGGAGAGGGCAAGGGTGGGATGATATGGGAGAACAGCACTGAAACATGTAAATTATCATATGTGAAATGAATCGCCAGCCAGGTTTGATGCTTGATACAGGGTGCTCAGGGCTGGTGCTCCAGGATGATCCAGAGAGAGGGAATCGGGAGGGAGGTGAGAGGGGGGTTCTGGAAGAGGAACACATGTATACCCATGGCAGATTCATGTCAATGTATGGCAAAACCAACACTATAATCTAAAGAAAATAAAAAAATAAATAAAATAAATCCAGCTTGAACATCTGGAATTTCATTGTCCATGTACTATTGAAGACTGTCTTGGAGAATTTTGAATATTATTTTCCTACCATGTGAAATGAGTGCAATTGTGTAGCTTGAGCTTTCTTTGGCATTGCCTTTCTTTGGGATTGGAATGAAAACAGACCTTTTCCAGTCCTGTGGGCACTGCTGAGTATTCCAAATTTACTGGCATATTGAGTGTAGCACTTTCAGAGCATCATCTTTTAGGATTTGAAATAGCTCAACCTGGGCTATAGTCCCTGGGGTCACAAAAGTCAGACACAACTTAGCAACAAAAGAACCACATTCATCTGAGTGTCTGAGCTCTGCAATGAAGCTTCAATTACCCCTCATATGGATCCTTTAATCTAGGTAAGTCATTAATTTGGATACTCTTCTATTTATCTTTTTACTTGACTTTTACTGTAAAAAAGTTTAAGAAACCAAAACCACTCGTAGGCCCTAGCTTTAAATATGTCTATAATTTCTAACTTTATTCCTAACTCAGCTTCTCAGGGGAGTTTTATGTTGCTTGTGTCCCTACCCACAATACAAGTTAGCTATTTTTTCAGCCCTTTTATTACAGCTTTGTCATTTGGGTGGTCATAGTTTTCCACAAGGAAGCATTTTTCTTAACTCACAGGACTTGTGAGAAATTTTTTTAAAAAATCATGAGGTACAGAGTTGAGTAGGAGATACAAGGCTATCAGGTAAGCTCACTCACTAAGTACTCTTTCTTCTGCATACCAGCCTCAGGGTACAAGTGATTCCAAACCACACCCTGCAGAATTTCAGATTTCTACATACTGTGGACTTGGTTGTCTGAACAATTCCTGACACTGATTGTAAAATCCCCAAACACCAATTGCCTATATGATTATAATAATTTTCCCATTTCTTATCTTTCATGATGAAGTATAGGCCATTTGAGATCAATTTGGTTCCCAGCAAATGTTGAAAAAATTTAACAACATAAGTAAAATGAATTAAAATAGAGTGTGTTTATTTTTAACATATTTAATTCTGACACATTAAGAATTCTCTCCAGGTAAACAAAAGCTTAGAGCTTATTATGAAGGGTGGTATACATCTTGGTTCCCCTAAGATGGCTCCAGTTTACATACGTTGTTCCATGTACTTATTAATGTAATGTATTTCACTTTTTTTTGTTTGTTTAAGGCTTTATTTTTTAATTGATTTATTTTAATTGAAGGCTAATTACTTTACATTATTGTAGTGGTTTTTGCCATACACTGACATGAATCAGCCACAGGTGTACATGTGTCCCGAATCCTGAACCCCCCTCCCACACCCCTCCCTGTCCCACCCTTCAGGGTTGTCCCAGTGCACTGGCTTTGAGTGCTCTGTTTCATGGATCGCACTTGGACTGGTGATCTATTTCATATATGGACTTACACATGTTTCAGTGCTATTCTCTCAAATCATCCCACCCTCGCCTTCTCTCACAGAGTCCAAAAGTCTGTTCTTTACCACTGTGTCTCTTTTGCTGTCTCACATATAGGGTCATCATTACCATCTTTATAAATTCCATATATATGTGTTAATATACTGTATTGGTGTTTTTCTTTCTGGCTTACTTCACTCTGTATAATAGGCTCCAGTTTCATCCACCTCATTAGAGCTGATTCAGATGCATTCATTTTAATAGCTGAGTAATATTCCATTGTGTATTGGATAAGCTTTCTTATCCATTTGTCTGCCAATGGATATCTAGGTTGCTTCCATGTCTTGGCTATTGTAAACAGTGCTGTGATGAATATTGAGGTACACATGTCTCTTTCAATTCTGGTTTCCTTGGTGTGTACACCCAGCAGTGGGATTGCTGGGTCATATGCCAGTTCTATTTCCAGTTTTTAAGGAATCTCCACACTGTTCTCCATAGTGACTGTACTACTTTGCATTCCCACCAACAGTGTAAGAGGATTCCCTTTTCTCCACACCCTCTCTAGAACTTATTGTTTGCAGACTTTTTGATAGCAGCCATTCTGACTGGCATGAGATGGTACTTCACTGGGGTTTTGATTTGCATTTCTCTGATAATGACCAATGTTGAGCATATTTTCATGTGTTTGTTAGCCATCTGTATGTCTTTTTTGGAGAAATGTCTGTTTAGTTCTTTGGCCCATTTTTTGATTGGGTCATTTATTTTTCTGGAATTGAGCTGTATGAGCTGCTTATATATTTTTGAGATTAATTCTTTGTCAGTTGCCTCATTTGCTATTGTTTTCTCCCATTCTGAAGGCTGTCTTTTCACCTTGCTTATAGTTTCCTTCATTGTACAAAAGCTTTTAAGTTTAATTAAGTCCAATTTATTTTTGTTTCTATTTACATTACTCTGGGAGGTGGGTCATAGACATCAGAGAGTGTTTTGCCTATGTTTTCCTCTAGTTTTATAGTTTCTGGTCTTATGTTTAGATCTTTAATTCATTTTGAGTTTTGTGTATGGTGTTAGAAAGTGTTCTAGTTTCATTCTTTTACAGGTGGTTGACCAGTTTTCCCAGCACCACTTGTTAAAGAAATTGTCTTTTCTCCATTGTGTATTCTTGCTTCCTTTGTCAAAGACAAGGTGTCCACAGGTGTGTGGATTTATCTCTGGGCTTTCTATTTTTTTCCACTGATCTATATTTCTTTTTTTTTTCAGAATTCAATTTTATTTCACATTGATAGAAACCGTGAAAAAGATTTACATTTTCCCACATTACACCACAGCATTTCAATGGAATATTTCTTGCCATAAGTTAGATCTTGCTGATTTGTGTCAGTGAAACAACAGTTTATATTCTTCAAGGTAAAGCAAAATGATTTAGTAAATGATTGTTTAAAAACTGTGAATCCAGACATAAACATATGGCTTCATTATTCACATGCTCTATATAGTCTATACCAAGTCATGATATATATTTCTGTCTTTGTGCCAGTACCATACTGTCTTGATGACTGTAGCTTGGTAGTATAGTCTGAAGTCAGGCAGGTTGATTCCTCCAGTTCCATTCTTCTTTCTCAAGATTGCTTCGGCTGTTTGAGTTTTTTTGCATTTCCATGCAAATTTTGAAGTTATTTGTTCTAGTTCTATGAAAGCTACTGTTGGTAGCTTGATAGGAATTGCATTGAATCTATAGATTGTTTTAGGTAGTATACTTCTTTTCATATATTGATTCTTCTGATCCATGAACACGATATATTCTTTCATCTATTAGTGTCATCTTTGATTTCTTTCATCAGTGTTTTACAGTTTTCTATATATAAGTCTTTTGTTCCTTTAGATAGGTTTATTCCTAAGTATTTTATTCTTTTTGTCACAATGGTGAATGGAATTGTTTCCTTAATTTCTCTTTTGGTTGTCTCATTGTTGGTGTATAGGAATGCAAGGGATTTCTGTGTATTAATTTTATATCCTACAACTTTGCTATATTCATTGGTTAGCTCTAGTAATTTTCTGGTGGTGTCTTTAGGGTTTTCTATGTAGAGGATCATGTCATCTGCAAACAGTAAGAGTTTTATTTCTTCTTTTCCAATCTGGATTCCTTTTATTTCTTTTTCTTCTCTGATTGATGTGGCTAAAACTTCCAAAACTATGTTGGATAGTAGTGGTGAGACTGGGCACCCTTGTCTTATTCCTGACTTTACAGGATAAACTTTGAATTTTTCACCATTGAAGATAGTGTTTGCTGTGGGTTTATGGCTTTTATTTATGTTTATTTTTTTTGTTTGTTTATGGATTTTATTATGTTGAGGTATGTTCCTTCTATGTCTGCTTTCTGGAGGGTTTTTATCATAAATGGATGTTGAATTTTGTCAAAGGTTTTCTCTGTGTCTATTGAGATAATGATATTGTTTTATCTTTCAATTTGTTAATGTGGTGTATCACATTGATTGATTTGTGAATTTTGAAGAATCCTTGCATCCTGGGATAAAGCCCACTTGGTCATGATGTAGATATTTTTAATATGTTGTTGGATTATATTTCCTAGAATTTTGTTGAGGATTTTTGCATCTATGTTCATTGTGATATTGGCCTATAGTTTTCATTTTTTGTGGCATCTTTGTCAGGTTGTGCTATTAGGGTGATGGTGGCCTCATAGAATGAGTTTGGCAGTTAACCTTACTCTGCAATTTTCTGGAAGAGTTTGAGTAGGATAGGTGTTAGCTCTTTTCTAAATTTTTGGTAGAATTCACCTGTGAAGCCTGGGCTTTTGTTTGTTGGAAGATATTTGATTACATTTTAGATTTCTGTGCTTGTGATGGGTTAAGATTTTCTATTTCTTCCTGGTTCAGTTTTGGAAGGTTATACTTTTCTAAGAATTCATCTATTTCTTCCAAATTGTCCATTTTATTGTCATATAGTTGCTGATAGTAGTCATTTATGATCCTTTGTATTTCTGTGTTGTCTGTTGTGATTTTTCCATTTTCATTTCTAATTTTGTTGATTTGATTCTTCTCCCTCTTTTTTTTGATGAGTCTTGCTAATGGTTTTTCTATTTTATTTATTTTCTCAAAGAACCAGCTTTTAATTTTGTTGCTTTTTACTATAGTCTCCTTTGTTTCTTTTTGATTTATTTCTGCCCTAATTTTTATGATTTCTTTCCTTTTACTAACCCAGGGGTTCTTCATTTCTTCTTTTTCTAGTTGCTTTAGGTGTAAAGTTAGGTTATTTATTTGATTTTTCTCTTGTTTCTTGAGGTAAGCTTGTATTGCTATGAACCTTCCCCTTAGCACTGCTTTAACTGAATCCCATAGGTTGTCGTGTCTTCATTTTCATTTGTTTCTATGCATATTTTGGTTTCTTCTGTGATTTGTTGGTTATTCAGAAACATGTGTTTAGTTTCCATATGTTTGTATTTTTAATAGTTTTTTCCTGTAGTTGACATTTAATCTTACTGCATTGTGATCAGAAAAGATGCTTGAAATGATTTGAATTTTTTTGAATTTACCAAGGCTAGACTTATGGCCCAGGATGTGATCTATCCTGGAGAATGTTCCATATGCACTTGAGAAAAAGGTGAAATTCATTGTTTGGGGGGTGAAATGTCTTATAGATATCAATTAGTTCTAACTGATCCGTTGTATCATTGAAAGTTTGTGTTTCCTTGCTAATTTTCTGTTTGTTTGATCTATCCATAGGTGTGAATGGGGTATTAAAGTTTCCCACTATTATTGTGTTACTGTTAATTTCCCCTTTTATACTTGTTAGCATTTGCCTTACATATTGCAGTGCTCCCATGTTGGATGCATATATATTTATAATTGTTATATTTTCTTCTTGGATTGATCCTCTGATTATTTTGTAGTGTCCTTCTTTGTCTCTTTTCATGACCTTTATTTCAAAGTCTATTTTATCTAATATGAGTATTGCTACTCTTGCTTTCTTTTGGTCTCTATTTGCATAAAACAGAGAAAAAATTCTTTTTCCAGCTCTTCACTTTCAGTCTGTATGTGTCCCTTGGTTTGAGGTGGTACAGTATATATAGGGGTCTTGTTTTTGTATCCATTCAGCCAGTCTTTATCTTTTGCTTGGGGCATTCAACCCATTTACATTTAAGGTAATTATTGATAAGTATGATCCCGTTGCCATTTATTTTGTTGTTTTGGGTTCAAGTATATACACCTTTTCTGTGTTTCCTATCTAGAGAAGACCCTTTAGCATTTGTTGGAGAGCTGGTTTGATGGTGCTGACTTCTGTCAGCTTTGGCTTGTCTGTAAAGCTTCTGATTTCTCCTTCATATTTGAATGAGATCCTTGCTGGGCACAGTAATATGGGTTGTAGGTTTTTCTCTTTCATCACTTTAAGCATGTCCTGCCATTCCCTTCTAGCCTGAAGAGTTTCTACTGAAAGATCAGTTATTATCCTTATGGAGATCCCCTTGTGTGTAATCTGTTGCTGTCCCCTTGCTGCTTTTAATATTTTTTCTTTGTGTTTGATCTTTGTTAATTTGATTAATATGTGTCTTGGGGTTTTGCCTTGGGTTTATCTTGTTTGGGACTCTTTGGGTTTCTTGGACTTGGGTGGCTATTTCCTTCCCCATTTTAGGGAAGTTTTCAACTATTATCTTCTCAAATATTTTCTCACACCCTTTCTTTTTGTCTTCTTCTGGGACTCCTATGATTCGAATGTTGGGGTGTTTAACATTGTCCCAGAGGTCTGTGAGTTTGTCCTTATTTCTTTTAATTCTTTGTTTTTTCTTTTTTCCTTTCTGCTTCATTTATTTCCATCATTCTATCTTCCACCTCACTTATCCTATCTTCTGCCTCAGTTATTCTATTGTTGGTTCCCTCTAGAGTGCTTTTTATCTCAGTTATTGCATTATTCATTATTGATTGACTCTTTTTTTTCTTCTATATCCCTGTTAAACATTTTCTGCATCTTCTCAATCCTTGTCTTTAGTCTATTTATCTGTTACTCCATTTTGTTTTCAAGATTTTGGATCATCCTTACTATCATTATTCTGAATTCTTTCTCAGGTAGACTCCCTATCTCCTCCTCTTTTGTTTGGTTTGGTGGGCATTTATCATGTTCCTTTTCCTGCTGAATACTTCTCTGCCTTTTCACTTTTTTTAGATTGCTGTTTTTGGGGTGGCCTTTCTGTAGACTGAACGTCTGTGGCGCCTCTTTATTGTGGAGCTTGCTCCCTGTGGGTGGGGTTGGGCTACTGCTCTTTCACTTTTAAAAGGCTAAGTTTGAACAGAATGCTAAAGTAACTCCCACTCCTTTTCAGACCCAGTGGCTAATACTGGCATCTTCTTACAGTGAAGGCAGAAAGCACAACCATGTGCATAATGCTTCCATAGCTTTGGATCATGCTATGATCAATAACATTCTGTTGAATAAACAAGACACATAAGAACTCCAAGTTAAGGGGCTGAAAAACATACCCTTTCTCTTGTGGAAGGAGCTGAAAAATCATATGGCAAAGAACTTGAACATGGGGAGAATGTAATCTATTCCAGCTTTCCATAATAGCAAATAATTACCACCATGCTTGAGAAACCCATGAATGAGACTTCTTCCACTGTGAGCTGGTCACCTTACGTATTTTCATATTACACTTGACCATCTTTCAGAGAACCATATGTGAGGAACTTTATCATAAGCTTAAGCTCTCTGGTTCTTATAAAGCCTTTAAGCTTAAGAGATAACAGTGACAGTGGCAGATATTTAATGTTTTCCTCTGGGAACCCTGTCCCTAATTCTGTACAGCAATTGCACTTGAGTGGGACTGACAAGTCCTTGAATTATGTACAAGCCCAATTTTACTTCTCATGTCTATCCCAGAATATTCACTTTCCCCTCAGCTGTCCTGACAAGCAACAGAATCACAGCCAGAAGTCACTAGGCACAGCCTGAGGGACAGAAAGTAACACTTTTCCTTTAAAACACAAGAGAATTGGACAAGGTTGATAGATTTCCCTGAAGCTGTGTAAACCATGTACCACAGAAAACTGAGGAAAATTTCATGTTCAATTCACAGAAATGTACCAGAAACCAGCAACATTCCAGCAGTCTGCACCCCAGTGTAAGGAGCTGAATTTACCTAGTGTCCCCAGGCCCACCTGCTGTATGATTCTTATTTGGTCCTTCAAGTGGGAGACTCCAACAGGGCAGACCTTCTTCAAAAAGAGCTACCATTTTTAGCTCCTCTTGCTATTTCCTACACATGGGGAAGATAAAAGAATGGGCATACATCTAAGATGTCAATTTTCAAGGCTCTGAAAAATGAGGTGAGTACATAGTGGCCCTCATAGCTGATCAGTCTAGTTCAACAGACAGAAACAATTACCAAAACCTATCGCACAAACTTCTTAACCTCATCCATCAGAGACAGACAGAATGAAAACCACAATCACAGAAAACTAACCAAATCGATCATATGGACCACAGCTTTGCTTAACTCAGTGAAACCATGAGCAATGCAGTGTAAGGCCTCCCAAGACCGACAGGTCAGAGTGGAGAGTTCTGACAGAACGTGGTCCCCTGGAGAAGTGAATGGCAAACCACTTCAGCGTTCTTGCCTTGAGACCCCATGAACAGTATGAAAAGGCAAAAACATATGGCAGTCAAAGATGAATTCCCCCAGGGGTCCAATATGCTCCTAGAGAAGAGTGGAGAAACAGCTTCAGAAAAAATGGAGATGGCTGAGCCAAAGTGGAGACAGCACTAAGTAGTGGGTGTGTGTGGTGTTGAAAGTAAAGTTGATGCTGTAAAGAACAATATTACATAGGAACCTGGAGTGTTAGGTCGATGAGTAAAGGTAAATTGGAAGTAATCAAATAGGAGATGTCAAAAGTGAACACTGAGATTTTAGGAATCAGCTAACAGGACCAATCCCAAAGAAAGGCAATGCCAAAGAATGCTCAGACTACTACACAACTGCACTCATCTCAATGCTAGGAAAGTAATGCTTAAAATTCTCCAAGCCAGGCTTCAGCAATACATGAACCATGAACTTCCAGATGTTAAAGCTGGTTTTAGAAAAGGAGAAGGGACAAGAGGTCAAATTGCCAACATCCACTGGATCATCAAAAAAGCAAAAGAGTTCCAGAAAAACATCTATTTCTGCTTTATTGACTATGCCAAAGCCTTTGACTGTGTGGATCACAATAAACTGTGGAAAATTTTGAAAGAGATGGGAATAACAGACCACCTGACCTGCCTTCTGAGAAACCTGTATGCAGGTCAGAAAGCAACTGGACAAGAAACAAAGACTGGTTCCAAATAGGAAAAGGAGTATGTCAAGGCTGTATATTGTCACCCTGTTTATTTAACTTACATGCAGAGTACATCATGAGAAATGCTGGGCTGGAAGAAGCACAAGCTGGAATCAAGATTGCCAAGAGAAATATCAATAACCTCAGATATTCAGATGACACCACCCCTATGGCAGAAAGTGAAGAAGAACTAAAGATCCTCTTGATGAAAGTAAAAGAGGAGAGTAAAAAAGTTAGCTTAAAGTTCAATGTTAAGAAAACTAAGATCATGGCATCTGGTCCCATCACTTCATGGCAAATAGATGGGGAAACAGTGGAAACAGGGCTGACTTTATTTTTCTGGGATCCAAAATCACTGCAGATGGTGATTGCAGCCATGAAATTAAAAGACGCTTAATCCTTGGAAGGAAAATATGACCAACCTAGACAGCATATTGAAAAGCAGAGACGTTACTTTGTTAACAAAGGTCTGTCTAGTCAAGGCTATGGTTTTTCCAGTAGTCATGTATGGATGTGAGAGTTGGACTATGAAGAAAGCTAAGCACTGAAGAATTGGTGCTTTTGAATTGTGGTGTTGGAGAAGACTCTTGAGAGTCCCTTGGACTGCAAGGAGATCCAGCCATTCCATCCTAAAGAAATTCAGTCCTGAATATTCATTGGAAGGACTGATGCTGAAGCTGAAACTCCAACACTTTGGCCACCTGATGTGAAGAACTGACTCATTGGAAAAGACCCTGATGCCATGAAAGATTGAAGACAGGAGGAGAAGGGGACGAGAGAGGATGAGATGGTTGGATGGCATCACCAACTCAATGGACATGGGTTTGGGTGGACTCTGGCAGTTGGTGATGGACAGGCCTGGCATGCTGTGATCCATGGGGTCACAAAGAGTTGGACATGACTGAGCTACTGAACTGAACTGAACAGGACATTTAGGAATCAGTGAACAGGAGTGAACATTGACATTTTAGGAATCAGTGAACTAAAATGGGTGAATCTAATTCAATGATCATTATATCTACTACCGTGGGCAAGAATCCCTTAGAAGAAATGGAGTAGCCATCATAGTCAACAAAAGAGTCAGAAATGCAGTACTTGGTGCAATTTCAAAAACAACGGAATGATCTTGGTTCATTTCCAAGGCAAACTGTTCAATATCACAGTAATCCAAGTCTATGTTCCAAACACTGATGCCAAAGAAGCTGAAGTTGAATAGTTCTATGGAGACCTAGAAGACCATCTGGAACTAACACCAAAAGAAAATATGACCTTTTCATTTTAGGGGACTGGAATGCCAAAGTAGGAGGTCAAGAGATACGTGCAGTAAGAGCCAAGTTTGGCTTTGGAGTACAAAAAGAAGCAGAGAAAAAGCAAATAGAGTTTTACCAAGAGAATATGCTGCTCATAACAAACTTCCTCTTCCAATAGCACAAGAGACAACTCTGAACGTGGACATCACCAGGTGGTCAACATCAAAATCAGACTGACTATATTCTTTGCAGCTGAAGATGGAGAAGCTCTATACAGTCAGCAAAAATAAGACCGGGAGCTGACTGTGGCTCGGATCATGAACTCTTTATTGCAAAATTCAGACTTCAATTTTCCACTTTGGCAAAACCACTAGACCATTCAGGTATGATCTAAATCAAATCCCTTATGATTATGCACGGGAAGTGACAAACAGATTCGATGAATTAGATCTGATAGATCGAGACTATGGATGGAGGTTTGTAACACTGTATAAAGAGCAGGGATCAAAATCATCCCCAAGAAAAAGAAATGCAAAAAGGCAAAATGGTTGTCTGAGGAGGTGTTACAAATAACTGAGAAAAGAAGAGAAGGAAAAGGCAAAGGAGAAAAGGAAATCTATACCCATCTGAATGCAGAGTTCCAGAGAATAGCAAGAAGAGATGAGAAAGCCTTTTAAAGTGAACAATGCAGAGAAATAGAGGAAAACAATAGAATGGGGAAGACTAGAGATCTCTTTAAGAAAATTAAAGATACCAAGGTAACATTTCATGAAAAGATGGGCACAACAGATGACAGAAATGGTGTGGACCTAACAGAAGCAGAAGATATTAAGAGGTGGCAAGAATACACAGAAGAACTGTACAAAAGATATCTTAATAACTTGGATAACCAAGATGGTATGGTCACCAGAGTCAGACATCTTGGAGTGCGAAGTCAAGTGGGCCTTAGGAAGCATCACTACAAACAAAGCTAGTGGAAGTGATGGAATTACTGCTGAACTATTTCAAATCCTAAAAGATGACACTGTGAAAGTGCTGCACTCAATACGCCAGCAAATTTGGAAAACTCAGCAGTGGCCACAGGACTGGAAAAGGTCAGTTTTCATTCCAATTCCAAGGAAAGATAACATCAAAGAAGTTCAAACTATTGCACAGTTGCACTCATTTCACCATGCTGGCAAAGTACTGCTCAAAAACCTTTTAAGTTAGACTTCAGTAGTAAGTGAACAGAGAACTTTCAAATGTACTGGCTGGATTTAGAAAAGACAGAGGAACAAGAGATTAAATTGCCAACATCTGCTGGATCACAGAAAAAGCTAAACAATTCCAGAAAAACATCTAGTTCTACTTCACAGACTACTCTAAAGCCTTTGACTGTGTATATCACAGCAGACTGTAGAAAATTCTTAAAGAGATGGGAATTCCAGACCACCTTACCTGCTTCCTGAGAAATCTGTATGCACATCAAGAAACAACAGTTAGAACTGAACATGGAACAACAGGCTGGTCCCAAGTTGGGAAAGGAATATATCAAGGCTGCATATTGTCACCCTGCTTATTTACCTTATATGCAGAGTACATCATGCAAAATGCCAGGCTGGATAAAGCACAAGCTGGAATCAAGATTGCCAGGAGAAGTATCAATAACTTAAGATATGCAGATGACGCTACCCTTATGAGAGAAAGCAAAGAGGAGAATGAAAAAGTTGGCTTAAAACTCAACATCCAAAAAACTAAGATTATGGCATCTGGTCCCATCACTTCATGGCAAATAGATGGGGAAACAATGGAAACAGTGACAAACTGGGCTCCAAAATCACTGTGGACAGGGACTGCAGGCATGTAATTAAAAGACACTTGCTCCTTGGAAGAAAAGCAATGGCAAAGTTAGACACCGTATTAAAAAGCAGAGACATTATTTTGCTGACAAGGGTCCATACAGTCAAAGTTATGGTTTTTCCAGTAGTCATGTATCGATGTGAGAGCTGGACAATAAAAAAAAACTGAGCACTGAATAATTGATGCCTTCAAAACGTGGTGCTGGGAAGACTCTTGAGAGTCTCTTAGAATGCAAGGAGATCCAACCAGTCCATCCTAAAGGAAATAAGTCCTGAATATTCATTGGAAGGATTGATGCTGAAGCTGAAACTCCAATACTTTGGCCACCTGATGCAAAGAACTGACTCATTGGAAAAGACCCTGATGCTGGGATAAATTGAAGGCAGGAGAAGAAGGGGACAACAGAGGATGAGATGGTTGGATGGCATCACTGACTCAATGGACATGAATGAGCAAACTCTGGGAGATGGTGATGTACAGGGAAGCCTGGCCTCCTGCAATTCATGGGGTCACAAAGAGTCAGAAACAATTGAACACCTGAACAATGAACAACAATCAGGGCAAATTAGATGGGATGGTTGGAGCACAGCACTGGAATTGGCAGGTAAGTAAGTTAGGTTCTACCATTAAGTTGATGTGAGACATCAAGTCAGCAGGCCTCCATTCCCTCATCTGTATCAGTTTGTACTGAGCAGTTTTCATGATTCCTTTCAGCCATCTCTGAGTTTTTGGAGTCAGTGATACACTCATCGTTGTGTGTGTACTCAGTCATATCTGACTCTTTGATACCCCCATAGCCTGCTATGCTTCTCTGTCCATAGAATTCTCCAGGCAAGAATACTGGTTTGGGTTGCCATTTCTTACACCAGGGGATCTTTCTGATCCAGGGATTGAACCCACGTCTCCTATGTCTCCTGCTTTGGCAGCCAGATTCTATACCACTGAGCCACCTGGGAAGCCTTGATATACTCATCACACAGTACCAAATACAGATGTCCTGATTTCATTGGGAAATAAATACCCAGTCATTAGGATATTCTGGACAAGGGCAGGGGTACTAATATTTCTTAGCAGTAAAATTTTCTTCCTTCCCACCTTGTTTTCATTATTTAACTTTCTAAACAAATCCCACAACTCTCCAATAAAAAAATTTGTTGTTTCTTGTTATTAAGATCAAAATCCCAGCCCATCTTCCCCTATACAATTCCTCTGGGAGGTTGGAAAATGTAAAACAATGAATGGATAAATGAACATTGACAGAAACAAGAATGGTGTGCCAAAAATCCTCTGCTACTTCAACATTATTCATGCATTCATCCATAGATTTATGCAACTAGGCAATAAATGAACGTTGAGAATGCAAAGATGAAAAAAGAAAAAAAGTAATTCTTTCAGAGAGTGCAGAATCCATAGGCAGATAAATTCACAAAGAATGACCAGTGAGCTATAGCTGTGTCAAAAAATGTAGTTATAAAGATTCATAAAATGGTCAGAAAAGTTCAAATAATGGAGGACCTAACTGTAAGTAGTTTTTCAAGCCGTGATTAACACTTAGGCTGAGTTATGTTTCACAAAGTCTTTGACACCAATTATTTTATTCCCCAATATCCCATGATGTAGATACAATGCTTTTATTGCAAGTCTCTTATCCTACTTTTGCAGACAAAGAAACCAAGACCAAAAGAGATTAATATTTTATTTTGTATTGTAACTATACAGATCTACACATAAAAAGATTATAAAGATATTCCTAACCTTTAAACTAGTAATCTCATACCTAGGAATTTATCTGCTTTGACCCTTCCCTAAAACCAAAAACTATATCATACATATTAAGATTTCCCTGTAAAGATAAACAAACAATTACCTGTCATTAGTAAATTATTATTGTGCTAATAAAAATGCATTAACCTAAAATCTGTACTCCCCAAGCAGCCTGTTTATTCACATATTATATTCAATCTAGAACAGAAAATAAAAATATTTTATATAAAACTCTTTTCCAATTTGCATGTATATTTTTCTCAACTTTTAATGTATATTTTTCAGATCTCTTGAAACTTGTCTTCTTGATACTGTGCATGGCGAGCAATCAAATCAATTTATTGTCTCATATGAAACATACTTAACTCCTCCCAGTATATATAGACGACCCCTCTACTCAAGATTTTAATAACAGCTGGAAAAATTTTTGAGAGAAAAATCACATCATTTTAAGAGAAAGAAGCAAAGCTTTGTATCTAACATAAATGGTACTATGCTAAGAAAAACTTCAAGAAACATATTAAATATATTCATGTTTGATACCACAGCTGTAACCATAACCCAGAGTCACAAACTGGAATCAAGATTGCAGGGAGAAATATCAACAACCTCAGATATGCAGATAATACCACTTTTATGGCAGATAGTGAAGAGAAACTAATGAGCCTCTTGATGAAGGTGAAAGAGGAGAATGAAAAAACTGCATTAAAACTCAACATTCAAAAATGAAGATCATGGCATCCAGTCCTATCACTTCATGGCAAATAGATGGGGGAAATGTGGAAACAGTGTCAGATTTCATTTTCTTGGTCTCCAAAATCAAAGCAGACAGTGACTGAAGCCACGAAATCAAAAGATGCTTGCTCCTTGGAAGAATAGCTATAACAAACCTAGACAGTGTTTTGTTTTTGTTTTTTTTTAATTTTAAGACCAGAATGTTAATTTTATTTATTTATTTTTTGTTTGTTTGTTTGTTTTTTGTTTCCGAATTTAGTATTTCCTCTTTTTTTTTTAATTTTCTTTACTTTATTGTGTTGGTTTTGCCATACATTGACATGAAACCGCCATGGGTATACATATGCTCCCCCTCCAGAACCCCTCTCCCTCCTCCCTCCCGATTCCCTCCCCCTGGGTCATCTCGGTGCACCTACCCCGAGCATCAACCCTGGGCTGGCGATTGATTTCACATATGATAATTAACATGTTTCAATGCCAGTCTCCCATATCATCCCACCCCTGCCCTCTTAGACAGTGTTTTTAAAAGCAGACGCTTTGTGACAAAGGTCCATATAGTCAAAGCTATGGTTTTTCCAGTAGTCATGTATGGATGTGAGAGCTGGACCACAAAGAAGGCTGAGTCCTGAAGAACTGATGCCTTTGAACTGTGGTGTAGGAGAAGATGCTTCAGAGTCCCTTGGACTGCAAGGAGATCCAGCCAGTCAACCCTAAGGGAAATCAGTCCTGAATATTCATTGGAAGAACTGATGCTGAAGCTGAAGCATCAATACTTTGGCCACCTGATGTGAAGAGCTGACTCATTAGAAAAGACCCTGATGCTAGGAACGACTGAAGGACAGGAGGAGAAGGGGACGACAGAGGATGAGATGGTTGGAGGGCATCACTGACTCAATGGACATGAGTTTGAGAAAACTCTGGAGATAGTGAAGGACAGGAACGTTTGGCGTGCTGCAGTCTGCGGGGTCGTAGAGAGGTGAGACTTAGCAACTGAACAACAACAACAAATATTTTGTCGTTTCCACCACACTGCACAACTCATGTTTGAATGCATGTATATGTGTGTATTTGTGTTTTTCCTTTAGTTCTCTCATCACAGACTATAAATTTAGACTTGTATGATTATTTCATTAATATCAGTTATGTCTTTAATTCTGAAGATTCATAGTGCAGGGGTATTTCTCTTACCATCCATCAATCCTCTACCACCTAGAATGTTTCATGGCACATGGTAAGTACTCAGAAAATATTCTTTCATGACTGGTCCTTAAGATTCATGTCAGTGTTCCATGAACTGTTTCATGATACTGCTATTGAAACAATACTAAGCATTCAAGATCTTACAGGAATACTCCCTTTACCCTCAAAAGAACTCAGAGAAGGCAACAACATTGAAAATAAATCATCACCATCATGGATTAGCAAGGAAATTTTATCAGTTTCAGAAGAATCACCCTGAGAAAACACAATTCCAATACTCTCTTCAGTTTTAATAAAGTATCGACTTCTCAGTGAGCAAATTATTTCCAAATTTCCACTGGGGAATCTCATTCACCAGAAGGTATTAAAAGCCTGAAAAATCAGAGTTTAAAAGTTCAAAGTGTCAGTTTCCCTGATTCATGTTCCCCTTTGGCATAACACAGCATTACCTCCATGCTTTACTCTTTTCCAGTCTGACTGGAAGGAAAAATGAACTTTTATTTTAGCCATTAAATATAATGCCCACTATCAGAGTGAGGTCAGTCACAAAGGACACATGACTGAATGCCAGTGGCCCATTTAACTTTGACAGCCTCCTTCTAGGTGCTAAATGTGGCCACAGCTCCTCTAGACTGCAACCACTTTGACAGTGATGGTTTTTAAACAAGACTTAATAATAACATCCTCAACTTTTGAGAGTCCACTATTCAAAAAAATGATACATTCACTTCCTGGCCCTAACATAATGGACAGAACTTTGTAAACTCTCAGGTAATAAATTCTGACAAAAAAGGAGAACTGTCTCCAAGAAATTGAATTACATTCTCCTTACAGAGATACTAGGTGTCCTGGGTTATAATTCTACTTGAAACTTATTTTTATTAATATATGATCATACATATAGAGAACATTTTCACTATAAGCTGAGTTATGGTGATGTAAATTACTTATTTTGGAAATAGACTCAGAGGTAAGGAAAACAGCCTATTTTATTGAATATTCTTAGATATAACCATACCATGCTGTGCTCAGTTGCTCAGTTGTGTCCAACTCTTTGTGACCCCAGGAACTGTAGACTGCCAGACTCCTCTGTCTCTGGCATTCTCCAGGCAAGGATACTGGAGTGGGTTGCCATGCCCACCTCCAGGGCACCTTCCCAACCCAGGGCTCGAACCCACATCTCTTGCATCTCCTGCATTGCAGGCAGATTCTTTACCACTACACCAGTATGTTAGCTCCTCCAACAGAGGTGATCAATATTATCCCATTTTACACGTGAGGAAACAGATTCATAGAAATGAAGAAAATTTTCCAGTTTACTAATGTGTTAAGAAGTAGAGCCCATATGCGGTCTACAAAACCTGGTTCTTTGCATAACTCTACCTACTTTTTTCTTCTGGACTAGATTTGCAAATCATACTATATTCCCATCTCACACTGCCCTTTGCTATAGTGACTGTTCTATAAGAAGTTCTCTTTCCTTAGGATCCACTCTGCCAGGACAGAAAAGTGTAGACTTCTCTGTAAGGGCACTTGGCAGGGGTTTTCCCCAATAAAAAAAGAACTTATAGGGGTGTATGAAGCTTAACAGTCATGCTTACTGTTAATAGACAGAGCTATTCAAATTGTGATGCTATGGGAAAATCAAACAGGAAGAACAGAAGCATGAACTAGAGAACAGAATTAGGATTAATGAGGCTCATGGCAGCATTGTTCATAGTTGCAAAAAATAACAAAACTAACCACTGGTCTCCTGACAACAGTTTGAAGAATAAACTATAGTACATTCACCCGATAGAATATAATACAGGAATGAAGATGAACCAAATTCAGCCTTCCACATTAAGCAAAAGGAGACTCTGCAAAATATTATTAAATAATTTCAAAGGTGAGAGAGAAGTGGATGATAACGGGGCAGCCATGAGGATGTTGTGAATGTAGCAGAAAGGCAGAAGCCATGAGATTTTCAATGGACATTCATTCATTCATTCAAGAAATACTGAGTGCCTGCTAACTACAAGGCTCTACTAATCCCAGAAGGGCACTAGTGAGTAAGAACAAACTGGAACTTGCTTTCCAAGTTTTGAGACAAGATGGTCAGTTTGGTTTGAGACAAGTCTAGTTTAATTTAAGGCGAATTACAGTACGCAGGTGAAGGTGTCTATGTACACTAGAGGCTGGAGTCTAGGAGAAAAATAAAGGACAGAAACTGAGATTTGGGAGCCACAAAAAAGTGACAGTTGAAATCAGAAGAGAGAAGAAAAAGGATTCTGTGACAGGAAAATAAATTAGAACTGAGAACTAACATTAGAGAAATTCTGTAAGTTAGGGACAGCAAGAATAGGAGTCAAGGATAAAGGGAAAAAACAACCAGAGACACAGAAAACCAGGTTGGACAAGCTGGCAGAGAAGGCAAAAGAGGGAAAACTTTCACAGGTCAGAGGATGAGGAGGGAAGTTCTCCAAAAGACAGGTAAGGACTGGAGTAGGAAAAACAACAAGTTGGATGCCATGGGATCTCTGAGGGGCCGTGTTGCCCTTTGCCATGGTCTGACTCCTGGGAAAGCCAGCGGGCACCAGTTATGCTCAGAAATTCCAGAATGGAAGGAGGTCGTGTGGCAGTTCCTTGCAGAGGTTTGGGGTCTGTATGATGTGCTGAAATAAAGGCACATCAAGAGACAGGGGCCATGAGAGCAAAGCACAGGGATCTCCGGGCCTCAGCAGAAGGCAGTCCTTTGACAAGATACTGAGAAGTGACGAGTTCAGAGTGACAGGATGCGATATGGAGAGCGCAGTGAAGGGGAAACAGCGACCACAGACACTGGTGTTAACGTCCAATGTCTGCGTGAGATGGTGGAGGAGGGGAACCAGGTACTCACCACTCCCCCATGCCCTGACCTCATGTAGGACTCCGTGAAACTGAAAATCTAGAGGACAAGGAAAAGATGGTGAAGAGCTCTGATTCAACTGAGAAAATATGAATTAGATGATTTTGCCGTGAGTCAACTTTAGTCAGGTTTCTATGATTTGGAAGAAGTTGGCTCAAAACAGAAATGAAGAAAAGAATCAACACCACATAGAAGATGAGAGCCCAGGGCCTAAAGACTCGCTGTTTGAGTGCAAATCTCAGTTTCATCACTTATTAGCTGGGTGGCCTTCTTTATGCCTCAGCGTCTTCATTTATAAATAAGATTAATAATAGACTCACCCTATAAAGTTTTTATGAAGATTGAATTGATATTTGTATACTACATGGAATAGTTCTTGATGTGTAGTATGTGCTTTTTGTTTGAAAATACTTTTATTACAGAAACATGGGTATTTTGTATATTTCCTACATAACTAATTACAGGAAAAGTAGTCAATAATATAAAAAGAAAAAAGGAGAACAAGTTACCAGAGAAATACACTGAGTTTATTGGTGAGAAGAATCTACAAGGACACTGAGCATCAAGTTACTGAGCATCGAGGTGGAAAAGTCTGAGGAGTACAGAGGATGACAAGGCAGAAGCACTACAGAGATTAGTCATCTGACACATCTGCCTATGGGAGGAAGAGAGAATGGTTCAAGTCATCTTGGTATTAGATTTTGTGTTTATCATAAACATTTCCATAGCATCCTGGGCCACAGGATAATATACCTTACACTATTTCTTACAGACATAACCTAAAGGGAGCCTTTATAATTATTCCAGACTGGGGAATTAGAGACAGACTATAGTGACTGCCTTAACATTAAGGAATCCACAATGGTAGAGATTGCAGGCAGCTCCCTGTTATTCTCTCATGGTCAGAGCTAGCCTACTTATTTTCTTGATGTCAGCTGGACCTCCTGAGTGAGTTCTTGTATGAGAGTAAGAGTTATGTGTCAGATTCAGGCCTAGATGACAGACCCATGGAGAAAACATCTACCATGTTCTTTTCCTCTCCAAGTGCCAGGAGTGAAGACAACTCCCAGGCTTGCTTGAAGCTCTGTGGGAAAATGGAAGAGTCCCTACCAGCTACCACTCTGAAAGACCATGTGGAGGAGGGTGGCGTGCCCACCTCTTCACCACTCATTTCTATTACAACAGTGAGAAATAAATTTCTACTGCATTTGGGAAAAGTACAGTTTGTGGACTATCACATTGGTTATTATACTCTAACTGGTTAGTGAAATCTCAAATAGAGTGCTACATATGGGACACTGTCATATATCAAGGTTTATATGACAGTCCAGCTGAAAATGAAGTTATAGCTATGTATATTTTCACAAGTTTTCCCAAACTTCAGTAATTTTTATATCAGTTTTATAACCTTTGCAGGATTGAAGTTACCATTGTATCCGCAGTGCTTGGAACATCTGGCTCATGATAAGTACTCAATAGTTATTTGTTAAATGAAAATGTGGGGGGGAGGGAGGTGTGCTTCCCAGATGGCTCAGTGGGTAAAGAATCCATCTGCAATGCAGGAGATGTAGGAGACATGAGTTCGATCCCTGGGTCAGGAAGATCCCCTGGAGGAGGGCATGGCAACCCTCTCCAGTGTTTTTGCTGGGAAAATCCATAGAGTTGCAAACAATAGGACATGACTGAAGTGACTGAGCATGCACACACGTGTGTGTGTGTGTGTGTATAGAAATACACACACATGCATACACATACATATCACCTGTACTTAGTGTTTTTCTTTCAATAGGTTCACCTGTTGAACTTAAATACCCACATTAATATTGTATTAAGCAAAATACATACTTTTATATATACTCATAAGAGAATAAGTAGATACACAAATGGAGGTATATATGTAAACATAAATATATATGAAATTGAGTTTGCTATTTTGTCGTTTCTTTTGGTTAATATTTAAATAACTAAAATTCTAATACAATTATATGAATGGGAAGGAAGTAAAAAAGGGAAGGGATACACGTATATATATATATATATATATATATATATATATGTATATGGCTGATTCATTTGGCTGTACAGTAGAAACTCACACAACATAGTAAAACAACTATACTTCAATAAAAATGAAATTAGCAATCTGTTCTCACAACTTAATCAATTTGCGTACTGCCAGAGACGGAGGTGTTACACTTTGAGAAACACCAATTCAATGCAATTCATTTGCTTATTATGCAGTCCCCCAAAGCATTCCCCCCTTTCATGTCATGGCGCAGGCGCACCCCTGAGAGGCAGTAAGGTTCACTTCCAGAGAGAATGTAGCCACCGCAGCGAAGCCCAGGGAATTCCTTAGTATGATACCATCTGCTGCTGCTAAGTCAAGTCAGCCCTGTCCGACTCTTCGCGACCCCATGGGCTGCAGCCAAGGAGGCTCCTCCATCCACGGGATTCTCCGGGCAAGAGGACTGGAAAGGGGTGCCATTGCCTTCTCGGATGATACCATCTACTTGATAATAATAAATATGGATGTGATATACAATAGTGCTGTGGAATCAAATGCAGCATTAGTATCTAGTTTGCTGAATTTTATGGATCCTGAACCTTATTTTTTTCCATATTTCTAGGTAAAATGAAGTATCCTAACTCATGATTATAGTACTTAATTTTCTACATTCCTAGACAGGCCAGTTGCTTAATAAAAAATATAGAGAGAGATAAATATAGGTTTAAGAGAACAATATCATGAAAGTTTGGTTTATATTTTGTGTTACTTTGAAAAACAACTTTTTAAAATGGTGATCTCTTTAAGTAACCTAGACTTATCTGAAGAATTTAAGAAAATAATTAGTCTGAAAAGTGACTGCAGCTATAACTTTTCAGCAAAGTATTTAAAGTTTTGTAATTATTTCAGAATATAAAAAACCTTTTAATATTTTTTAAAGTGAAAAAAATGTAAATATATATTTTTGAGCCAGATATTCCTTTTAGGATTTCTTAGAGGAAAAATAAGTACCAGTATATACATACAAAGGATATTTATTGAATCATTGGTCACAATGGGAAACAATCTGAATATCCAATACTAAGAAAACAGTTGCATAAATTATTATGACTTCCATCCTATAACATACAAGGCAAGCATGGAAAAAAAATAACAGCTTAGATCTCTCTCTGCTCTCCTGAGGATCTATGTTATACATGGATAAATGAAAAATGCAAACAGTAGAAAAACATGTACAGTGGACTCTCATTTTTATAAACATTTTTGTACCTGGATTTATGTTTGAATGAGTAAGAATAATGGTAAAGGTATACATTATGTTATCTTAAAGAAGGCAAAGGAGAGAAAATTATTCAATTCTTTATACATTTTTATATTATTTTAGTCATATAATAACCATATATTTTTTAATTTAAAAAAAATCTGACATTAAAAATAATTTTTTTCCCAGTAGCAAGGAAAACTCCAGTCATTTTTAAGGTTTGCCCTTTACCTTTTTCCTTGGCAATTAAAATTTTTGTTATGTAATTAGAAAAGTTTGTTTTCTAGTAATTGTATATGCATACTTGTTTTAATATTTACTATGTATTTTTATATGTGTTTTTTTTATTAAATGCCACAAATTTACAGACTTACCACAAAGAGTGGCAAAACTATTGAACAAATCTGGATTTATACTCACTAAGTTCATAACACAGTTTGGAAAAACATCCAAAATATTTGATTTCAGTGCTTCACCAAAACTGCTCTTGTTAACTTTTAATCAATCTTGTTGACTAAAGCTAATTAAAACAGCACCAGCTTTAGTGAGTCTAAGGGGAACTTAATTGATGTTCTCCTAATAAGCAAGCATTTTAAGAGAGAAACCCAAGTCGAAACTGGATTCAGTTTAACAATGGCAGAAACCAGTTCAATCTAGGGTCTTTTGTTATGGATGGGTGATTGGCCTGGGAATGTGATAAATGAACACTGTGAAAAAGAGCCAAAGTTTGAAAAGATATGACTTCATTCAGGCACACTCAGAAGTGCAGGAAATTATAAAAGTACATGTATACATAAGAGCTGACTCATTTGAAAAGACCCTGATGCTGGGAAAGATTGAAGGCAGGAGGAGAAGGGGAAAACAGAGGATGAGATTGTTGGATTTCATCACCGATTCAATGGACATGGGTTTGGGTGGACTCTGGTAGCTGGTGATGGACAGGAAGGCCTGGTGTGCTGTGGTTCATGGGGTCCCAAAGAGTCAGACACAACTGAGCGACTGAACTGAACTGAACACATATAGCTGGACTTTGCTGGTGGCTCAGTGATAAAGAATCTGCCTGCCAAACAAACAGGAGATGCTGGTTCAATCCCTAGGTTGGGAAGATCCCTTGGAGAATGAAATGGCTACCCACTCCAGGTTTCTTGCCTGGAGAATCCCGTGAACAGAGGAGCCTAGAGAGCTACAGTCCATGCAGTCACTTAACAGCTGGACACGACTTAGCACTTAGCGACTAAACACCACCACCACCACATACAGCCACTGAGAAAAGAAACCACAGACTTGGAATGCAACAGAAAAGTGATACTTTAATTTGGTTTGAAAAGTTCTTATTGAGAGCATGATACATTCATTCACCTGTTTGTCTCAAACATTTTTGTTTAAATTTTATATTACCTGTCCAGTTCTGTACTGCAAGAATAAAGCAATGAAAAAGACAAGCTCTGTCACAAGTCCAAATTATGCCATTTTAAGAAATACAAGTGCCACCTCTTCTCCGGATTCTTTGCTGCTCTCCACCTGAAACCTGTTATAAGAAATACACAGATCTGAATTGACTACAAATATTAGTATCTACCCTGGAGTTGCACCTGAAGTATAATTGAGGGTTTAGACAAACATAAGAGAACAGATATACCATAAGACCATTTCAATACAATGGTGAGTGTCAAAGTCAGAGATGTACACACCACAGACTAGGAGGGTCCAGTCTCAAGGTTTGGGAAATGCTTTCTTGAAGAAATAACAGCTTTTACTGATGAAAAAATGATGGATCACTGGTAGATCTGGGCCAGAGCAAGAAAGGGTCCAGGAAGAGGCCCCTTACATAGAAATGTGGGTTCATGTGGCAGAAAGTTGACATCCTATAACAAAAAAAAAGTGATTTTCTCCAATATAAAGAAGAAAATTTATACTCTTCCTCTCCTTCTCTCCTCTGAGAAGTCTCAACTTTTGGTGAGACCTGAAGATCCCCTTTGTCTACACTATTAATATTATCCTCTTTGGGAATGACCGGGCAGCTGGAAGGAGCGAAGTGGGAAGGCAGGAGTTCACAAAATAAGAACTTTGTGCCTCGGTAGAGAAGAACCTGTAACCTGTAACCTCTGTAACCATGCCTCAATGTAACATGATGACCTCTACTCTTAAAAATCGACTGAGAACAAGGAAATTCAGTGTGCTTACAGAGATACACTGTGAAAGCAAGAAGAGAATGAACAAGAATATTACTTGAAATGTACAAAAGAATTTTTCCCTATCATTTTCCAAATCAAATATTTTTAGAGCATCAAGCCTCTGTCTACAGCTCAGAAATTGAAGAATAAGAGTTCTTTTTTTTCTTCCTCTCATTTTTCTCATGCTGTTCCAACTTGGACCATTTTTAAAAATATGTTTGCAATCTTGACATAAAATCATTATTTCTTACAGTTGCTCAGTCATGTCCGACTCTTTGCAACCCCATTCACTGTAGCACGTCAGGCCTCCCTGTCCATCATCAACTCTCAGAGTTAACTCAAACTCATGTCTATCGAGTCGGTGATGCCATCCAACCATCTCATCCTCTGTTGTCGCCTTCACCTCCAGCCCTCAATCTTTTCTAGCATCAGGGTCTTTTCCAAGGAGTCAGTTCTTTGCATCAGGTGACCAAAATATTGGAGCTTCAGCTTCAGCATCAGTACTACCAATGAATATTCAGGACTGAGTTCCTTTAGGATGGACTGGTTGGATCTCCTTGCAGTTCAAGGGACTCTCAAGAGTCTTCTCCAACACCACAGTTCAAAAGCATCAATTCTTCAGTGCTCAGCTTTCTTTATAGTCCAACTCTCACATCCATACATGACTACTGGGAAACCATAGCCTTGACCAGATGGACCGTTGCTGGCAAAGTAATGTCTCTGCTTTTTAATATGTTGTCTAGGCTGGTCATAGCTTTTCTTCCAAGGAGTAAGCATCTTTTAATTTCATGGCTGCAGTCACTATCTGTAGTGATTTTGGAGCCCCCCAAAATAAAGTCTGCCACTGTTTCCACTGTTTCCCCATCTATTTGCCATGAAGTGATGGGACCAGATGTCATGATCTTTGTTTTCTGAATGTTGAGTTTTAAGCCAACTTTTTCACTCTCCTCTTTCACTTTATCATCTTGTGTCCATCTTGATTCCAGCTTGTGCTTCACCTAGCCCAGAGTTTCTCATGATGTACTCTGCATACAAGTTAAATAAGCAGGGTGATAATATACAGCCTTGGCGTACTACTTTCCTGATTTGGAACCAGTCTGTTGCTGTTGCTTCCTGACCTACATACAGATTTCTCAAGAGGCAGGTCAGGTGGTCTGGTATTCCCGTCTCATCCAGAACTTTCCACATTTCATTGTGATCCAGACAGTCAAAGGTTTTGGCATAGTCAATAAAGCAGAAACAGATGTCTTTCTGGAACTCTCTTGTTTTTTCAATGATCCAGCGGTTGTTGGTAATTTGATCTTTGGTTTCTCTGCCTTTTCTAAAACCAGCTTGAACATCTGGAAGTTCACTGAAGCCTGGCTTGGGGAGTTTTGAGCATTACTTTACTAGCATGTGAGATGAGTACAATTGTGTGGTAGTCTGAGCATTCTTTGGCATTGCCTTTCTTTGGGACTATAATGAAAACTGACCTTTTCCAGTCCCGTGGCCACTGCTGAGTTTTCCAAATTTGCTGGCGTATTGAGTGAAGCACTTTCACAGCATCATCTTTCAGGATTTGAAATAGCTCGACTGGAATTCCATCACCTCCACTAGCTTTGTTCATAGTGATGTTTCCTAAGGCCCACTTGACTTCACATTCCAGGATATCTGGCTCTAGGTGAGTGATCAAACCATTGTGATTATCTGGGTCATGAAGATCTTTTTTGTAAAGTTCCTCTGTGTATTCTTGCCACTTCTTAATATCTTCTGCTTCTATTAGGCCCATGCCATTTCTGCCCTTTATTCTTTCCATCTTAGCATGAACCATTCCCTTGATATCTCTAATTTTCTTGAAGAGGTCTCTAGTCTTTCCCACTCTACTGTTTTCCTCTATTTCTTTGCACTGATCACTGAGGAAGGCTTTCTTATCTCTCCTTATTCTTCTTTGGAACTCTTCATTCAATTTCATTCAACAGCTTACGTATCACCAAGACGGAAGGAGAGCACTTGTCTTGGGTGCTGGACTCAGCCATACATGTGATTATCAATGGCAAGTAGATCGGAGCAGAGCATGTATGGTGCTGCCTTGGAGTTCAGTCACTGTGGGTGAGACTCTTACGAGGAACTAAGAAAAAAAGATACTGAGGTTTGGGGAAGGAGATAGGCCTATATTTCTAGATCATTATTCTTCAAGGTACTCAAAGTGCTGGATATAAGATGGAGACTTAACTGGTGATCCAGTGGCTAAGATTCCATGCTCCTTGTGCAGGGGGTCCAGATTCAATTGTTGGTCAGGGAACTAGATCCTACATGCAACAACTAAATTTCCCTCAGGCTGCAACTGAGCCCACCAGAGTCAAATAAATAAATAAATAAATAAATAGGATGATTTATTGAGATCTGAAACAGTATTTGTATGTTTTAGAGGTACTGGAAAAAACATACTAAAAGAACCTAGTGTTTTCACAGAATGAAGCACTAATATGAATCTGTCTTCCTCCTCACATAATCTCACCTCCCTTTGTCTATTCACTGGATAGACAAATAGTATAATATTTTTATACTATTTTAAAATTTTAAAAATATTTTTACTAAACTACTGACAATTCTTATTATTTTTATAAGAGTTTTAAATAGTAGTGCAAGATTGACTTGCTCAGAAAATGTGAGGCCTAATATACTTTGTAACTAGTAAGCATTTAGCCACATTTACTTTCTGTGAACTAAACACATTTGTATGTTTTTCTAAGCACCATTCATTCCATTGGTGATCATCAGCAATTATTATGTCATAATAGTACAAAGACAACATATTAAGGACACCATAGCTTTATGATTTTCTGTAGAGCAATTTTCTGATAAGCATATTTTGGTCATAATTTTACCAGTTGTAAAATTATGTGCTGGGCCAGGAACTAGGCCACAAAACTCTTATGAGAGCTGCAGTAACTGAGTGGTAACCATTGTGGACATGTATTCTTCACTCTTCATGGAGAGGTGCAAAATAAGTGCTCACTGGAGAGACAAATACAGCCAAGATTGCAACTATGACTGAACAAAAAGTGTACCTATATACAAAGCCAATTCCTATTTAGAGCTTAAGGTTTTTAAAGAAAGTGAAAGTGACTCATTCATGTCTGACTCTTTGAGACCCCATGGACTATGCAGTCCATTGAATTCTCTAGGCCGGAATACTGGAGTGGGTAGCCTTTCCCTTTTCCAGGGATCTTCCCAACCCAGGGATCAAACCCAAGTCTCCAGCATGGTAGGCAGATTCTTCACCAGCTGAGTCACAAGGGAAGCCCAAGAACACTGGAGTGGGTAGCCAATCCCTTCTCCAGCAGATCTTCCTGACCCAGGAATCAAACCAGGGTCTCCTGCATTGCAGGCAGATTCTTTACCAACTGAGCTAACAAGGAAGCCCTTAAAGTTGTCTATAAATTTCTCATTTTGAGTCATCCAAGGGTGCTCCAATCTAGAGCTATTGTGAAAGGATGCTCCCTCCCCAGTCTGTTTATAACCTGTAAAGCCCTGGTGGCCAGAATCTTCCTAAGCTTGCTGTAATCTCCTTTATATCAGAGGGAAAAAATACATCAAGAACTCTAAATCCTTTTCAGGGTATCTCAGTGGTGGAGTGGATCCAATCTTTGGTGACAGTCTGTCTGAATATACCAGGAATATGCCTCAGGCTAAATAGAGTGGCAGGTAAAACAGGTCTGAGAAGAGTAGCAAGTTCATCCTCCAGAAGAATTCTAACTTCAGTTATAAGTTATATATTAAAAAGTTACATATAAAAAATGAGAAAAGTACTGTTAGTCACTCCGTCATGTCTGACTCTTTGTGACCCCGTGGACTGCAGCTCACCAGGCTCCTCTATCCATGGAATTCTCCAGACAAGAATACTGGAATGGGTAGCCATTTCCTTGTCCAGAAAATCTTCCCGACCCAGGGGTTGAACCCAGATCTCTGCATTGCAGGCAGATTCTTTACTGTCTGAGCCACCAGGGAAGTCCACATATCAAAAAGTTATATCTAAAAAATTTTACTGTCTTGCATGTGATCAACTAAAAGAGCAAAACAAGGCATTCACAGAGTAGGTTTCCATAACCTCATCTTGAATTGTTACTCTCCCATAGCATCAAATTATAGCCAGAAGAGGGACATGGGGTTTTTTTCCTTTCTCAAAGGGGCAGATTCCAACCTTGGAAACACCAGGGAAATAAAAAGCCCATCACTAAATGTGGAGTTTTGAGAAACTGTTTCAAACTTAAAAAATTTAATGAATTGGCTCACATCAGGCTACCAACAGATTAATGCTTTTGTTCTTGGCACCACCACCTTTATAGAGAATACATGGACAGAAAATGTGAATAAATAAACAAGAATGATGAATGTACTCACATTTAAAGATGGAGAGAGAGAAGAGGACCTTTTCAAATACCACCTTGGAGAAGAAGTTGGAATTTCCCACTCAGAGGTACTCATCATATATCCTGCCCAACTGACCAATTGTGTTTACTATTTTAGTTTTCATTAAGTCTTAACACAAAGCTACTTGGGATAAATATACAGACAAGGTTTTGGGTGATTTGCTGCAACCCCAATAATTGCTTTATCCATAACATACTTTTTTGAAAGCATACATAACAATATAACCCCATGCTACATACTGAAGGTTTTTAAAAACATGTTATTTTTAAAACATCACTTTGAGGTTCACAGCAAAATTGTATAATGACATGTATCCACAGTAATGTCATGCAGAATAGTTTCACTGCCATAAAAATCCTGTGTTCCACTTATACATTATTTCCCTCCCCCATTTCAGGTAAATATTGATTATTTTTTATAGTCTCCATAATTTTGCTTTTTACCCAGTGTCATACAGTTGGACTTATATGGTGTGTAGTCTTTTCAGATTTGCTTCTTTCTCTTACTAAGATGCATTTAAGGTTCCTCCATGTCTTTTCATAGCTTGACAGCTCATTTCTTTTTAGCACTGAATAATATCCCATCGTCCACATGTATCACAGTTTATTATCCATTCACTAACTGAAGGATATCTAGGTTGCTTCCAACGTTTGGCAATTATGAATAAAGCTGTTACAAATATCCATTTGCAGATTTTTGTGGGGACGTACATTTTCAACTTCATTGGGCAAATATCAAGGAGTGTTTATACTGCTATATCACATAGTAAGAGTATGTTTAATTTTTTAAGCAACAGCCAAACTGTCTTCCAAGGTGGCTTCACCAGTTTACATCCCAGCCAGCAGTCTGTGAGGGTTCCTATTATTCCACATTCTTACCAGCATTTGATGTTGCCAGTGTGTTTGAATTTTGACCACTCTCAATAGATAGGTAGCGGTATCTCATTGTTAATTTGCAATTAGCTAAATTCATAGGATGTTGAACATATTTTTACATGCCTCTTTTTCAATTATATATCTTCTTTGTGAGGTGTCTGTTCAGGACTTTCCCCATTTTTTTAGTTGGGTTTATTTTCTTATTGCTGAGTCGGAAGAATTATTTGTATATTTTGAATAAGCCTTACAAGATACATCTTTTGCAAATATTTCCTTCCAATCTATGGGCGAAAACCTCTTAACCCAATGAGTTTCATTTCTCATAGAAAAAGGTGCTTACTTGGAAGAACAGGATATTTCTGACACCTCCCACATTCAGAAATGCAGAAATTTTATCCAATATATATTAATAGTTATCTTGTTCAAAAATTAATTATAATAGATTTTTATCCCTCAAACTCTGTTCCTCAAACATTTTATTTTCTCTTTTCCTTTGATATTGTTGTTTAGTCACTAAGTCGTGTCTGAATCTTTGCAACCCCATGGACTATATAGCTCACCAAGCACCTCTATGCATGGGGTTCTCCAGGCAAGAATATTGGAGTGGGTTGCCATTTCCTATTCCAGGGAATCTTCCCGACCCAGGGATTGAATGTGTCTCCCGCATTGGCAGGCAGATTCTTTACTGCTGAGCCACCAAGGACCCATTTCAAAAACTGTCAGATTTTAGTATGCAGCCTACCTTTGCCAAAGATTAGCAGTAAATTGATCTTTGCCTGTGAAAACTAGGAGAGGAGAACTAAGTTAGAGAATTTCTGTCTACACTTTCAGATGGGATACCTATCACCTCAAGTTGCCTAGCTATATTTGACTTCATAGCAAGATAATTTCTTAGGGTTCATTACTGGGACAGGGAAGCCTGGTGCACTAAAGACCGTGGGGTTGCAAAGAGTTGGACACGACTTGGCAACTGAACAACAACATTGCTGGGATAGCCACAAAGAAATATCACTTTAAGCTTTCAAGCTATGGATTCTAGAGAAAAAAGCATACATCTCTGATGGGGAAACGAACTGAAAATAATTCTTTTACAATGCCTCATTATACCATTGGAGAAAGCTTGACAGAGAACAATGGCAATGACCACAGAAAGGAACAACACAATTAATTAAAAAAAAATTAACTCACAGGAATTCCATAGCCTGGGCCAGGTAGAAGATAGTCTCGTATTAGTTTGCCCAGAAGGAAAATCACCTGCTTGCCTTTACTGAATACTCACAAGTTTTCAGGGCAAACTGTTACATTTTACAGTTAGGTAAGCAAACCACAATGCTTATCGTTCCCTAGAATAAGAGGATAAAGGCCAAAAAACATCTCTGTCAGATCTGAGATGGTTTAAATGAGTTCCTGCTTGAAGCAAATAAAGTTGATCTTCACTGTCAATTGTACTTTTCTTTTTAAGTGTAGTCTTTGCTTCTGCTTGTAGTTGAACACTGACTATTTCAAGAGAAAGAGCTTTGGCTGGCAATGGTAAGGAATTATCAAAAATTATCAAAAAACTCACATGCAAGATCCCATAAGAATCACATCATCATCATCATTCATTTGCTGACCATTTCCAGAATTGTACCATATAACTACTTAGTTAGTAAACACACACAAAATCTTGCCCAGGTCTACACAATCAGACTACACTGAGAGACCTACAGGTAAGGATAGAAAGAGGACGTTATCCAAAAGCAGCTCAAGCCTCCTGTCAGAAAACTCGAAAGGGATAGGCTTTCCCTTCTGCAAAATAAATTAGAAACAGAAGTTCTAATATGGGGCTTAAAGAAATTTCCACCACATGACAAAATAGGACAATTACCATGAAGATAAGCATTTGGTTTAATGTTACTTTCTCTGAGGAAAATAAATATACGAAGACAATGCCTATCTTATATCATCACTAATTATTAATAGGGCTTCCCTGGTAGCTCAGCTGGTAAAGAATCCACCTGCAATATAAGAGATCCCAGTTCAATTCCTGTGTAAGAAAGATCCCCTGGAGAAGGAACAGGCTACCCACTCCAGTGTTCTTGGGCTTCCCCAATGGCTCAAATAGTAAAGAATCTACCTGCAATGAGAAGATGGAGGTTCGATCTCTGGGTTGGGAAGATCCCCTAGAGGAGGGCATGGCAACCCACTCCAGTATTCTTGTCTGGAGAATCCCCATGGACTGTCACCTGTCAGGTGACATGACTGAGTGACTAAGCACAGCACAGTCATTAATAAGGTACACAAGTTTGTGACCTGATAGTAGAATCTGATGCTGGGAAGGATTGAAGGCAGGAGGAGAATGGGATGAGAGAGGACAAGAAAGTTGAATGGCATCACCGATTCAATGGACATGAGTTTGAGCGAGCTCCGGGAGATGGCAAAGGATGGGGAAGCCTGGCATGCTTCAGTCCATGGGGTCACAAAGAGTTGGACACAACTGAGCATCTGAACAAGAACAAAGTAGAATCTGATCCATGAAGGGTGCCGTTTGACTTCATTGAATAATGTATGAAATATATGTAAAGATGCTTCCTTTTTAATCTGAATTTCTTGCTTATTTCAGTAAACTGGGAAACCTAGCAATATTTTGTCTCTATTCCCAAGTGTAGACCAATGGGCTAGACCTGAGAAGCAGCCACTCCCTAACATGAGCTTATGGTACCTGCCATCATTCCCTATATCCTTATCACAAGTTCATTCTGTGATCTGTGTCACATATCTACTTCCTATAGAAATTTGGATCCATAATTCCTAATATTGAATACATAGGGAACATGGACTTGATGAAGCCACCGAAGTCTTAAAAAGTGATATATACATAAGATTTTTTTTTTTTAAATGCAAGAGCCGAGATTTCTGGAATGGTGGAATGAGGGCCTCCATAAATATGTTCATTCATAAAATCAATAAAAACACCTGCTAATTTGTCAAAATAAACTTTTTAGGAATTCTACAAATTAACCAAAGGATCATAACAATCTGAGGAACAGTTTATTTAAGAAAAACTCCAAAACATCAGTAAGAATGGCAGTGTTTGGGGCACGTTTACTTGGTCTACTCCTTTCCCTCTCTCCTAAATCCCATGCATCCTTGAAAACCAGTAGCTTTGCATCTGCAGGAGCTATAAAACCATGAGTCAGGCTGCGATCACAGGCAGATAAGGGACTTCACACTCCTCAAATCCCATCAGCAGTGTATTGTTTCTATTTGGTTTTTCTCCACTCCCCCAACCCCTGCAAAACATTATTTGACCTAACTAGAAGCTGACTCCTTGAAATAAGTTCCATCCTTAGGGTGTTTGTCAAAAACAATAAACAGCAATTGTTTAAAAACACAACAGCTTAAGCAGTGATGCAAAATGAAACAAACAAGACCCTGACCCAAAAATATATATATAAAAGAAGATCTAAGTAATGAGATAGCCACAGCTGACTTTGAGAAGTTCTGACATATTTCTGGGGATCTAGGAAAGCCACACAGATGCTCAGTGTTCTGCATATAGCCAGCAAAGATTTAAGAGAGCCCTGAGCTCTTTCTTCTGATTGCTTGACTTTGAGGCCCTGCACAAGCAGAAAATAAGGTTGAAGTAGACTTACAAGCTGCCCTAGTATTGAATGCTTGGTCCAACACATGCACACAAAACCTGCTATAAAAACTGAAAGATTTACTGGTTCAAGGCATTTAAGAAATCTCTATTCAATCATTAACCGACTGCTAAACTAAGTAGAGACATCAATGGCCACAGACTACAGGGAATAGAGATTTTACAGAATAAATTTTGACCTTGGAACCCTTCTTTCTTTCTCTGAGAATAAGGTTTGACCAAAGACTTGTTACTTAAGATACTTGGTATTAAGACAGAGGCCCTTCTACATGTATTGTGACTCCTAATAAGCATTTGTTCTGATTTGTGCCAACTATTTGTGGAATTGGGTACATGGAGGAAATTTGGGCATCAGTCAAAGGGAAATGGGTTAGTAAACTATGTGAAAGCTTTCTACAACAGCAAGTAGAAGCAATGAACTAGATGGACATAGATAGTAAAATGGGGCTTCCCAGGTGGTGCCAGTGGTAAAGAACTCACCTGCCAATGCAGGAGTCATAAGAGACATGGGTTTGATTTATGGGTTGGGAAGATCTCCTGGAAAAGGGTATGGCAACCCACTACAGTATTCTTGCCTTGAGAATCCCATGGAGACAGGAGCTTGGTGGGCTACAGTTCATGGGGCCTCAAAGAATCGGACATGACTGAGCATGGATGCATGGAGACAGTAAAATGGAGGGGTCATAAATGGTCAAAATGGCATGAAAAAAGTAAAACAGATTGAGGGTTATAGCCCTCACACATCCACACAAAATAATAGTATATTTATTTTGCAATAATTTGTAAAAATAAAGGATATTTAGAAAACACTATAATGTGATGCCTATAGAGAAGTGAGAAGTGAGGATGGAGAATACATACAGGAGGATTTTCAGGGACCAATGAAGTTGATTAAGTAATAACCTGAGATCTTAGGTCATTGATGCAATCTCTGTAACCAAGGAAGGAAAAAGAAAAAAGAAGAAGGAAGGAAGAGGAGGAAAGGGAGGACAAATATTAAGTGAAGAATGAAAAATAGAAAAGACTGAAGGAAACTAAAGAGTAATAGTGGGGAAAAAGTCTACATTTGAGGCAATAAATCTTGTAAATTTTTATAGAAAATGAAATCAGAGTTAGAATTCTCTGGGGATATGGGGTTTCTGGACATCTGGAAAGCTGGAGGCAAATATATGATCCATGGACACCTGCATGCTGAGATTACCTTTTATCCTTGCCTGTTTCCCACCTCCAGTGATAAGCATATGACATTCCTACTGCTCAGTATGGTTCAAAAACAAAGAAAATCCCATGTGTTAAACATTCCCTTGAATATGAGTACATAATTTTTCTTGTAAACAATTTTGATAATGGTAATATAGCCTAAATATAAAAGGAATGGCCTAATGAGGATTTTAATTTTTGTAACCTCTGGTAAGATTTTGCCTTCATGGAACACCCCACTGGGAAAGTTCATATCAAGTTAAAGTTCATATTATTAAAATGCTTCAATATTTTAAATTACAGGTTCTGCCTTTTAAAATATTTTTTCTTATTCTAAGATTGCTAAAAATTAAAATACAATATGGAAAAAAATTTAACACCTTATAGATATTGCTGCACTGGTTAAGTTATTTATAAATTATAGTGAGAAAATGTTATAATCCAGAATACACTAAAATTGGGATTATGTTTGCTCATTTGGTTCAGAGTTTGGCTACAAATGAGGTCACTAATTATTATGAGAATGTGTTTTGGCCTTAGAATAACATACTCTTCTGAGAATGCGGTTTGACTCAGGCCTTATTCCTTAAGGTAATCTGTACTAAACAGAGGTCTTTCTTGTGTATCATGATTAGCAACAACTTCTTTGCAAATAATGGACTCTCCTCCACCTTTCCACATAAATGAAACCTTTGAAATGTAAAATCTTATCCCTACCGTTTTGCCATCAGCAAAAACATTAAAATATACAGAAAAGGCTATTAGTGACAGTCAGCTATGAAGATAAAAGCTAAATAGAGCTTTCAACTTATTTTATAGGCAGATATCATGTGCTCAGAAGCAAACAGAGGAAGACACACAGGAAAAAAGAAAAAAATTAACTTTGTGGAGGAAGTAGGCTCTCCAAGAAGCTCATGAATGAAGGAAGAAATAAGGTTTGATCAGCAAGACATATTGGAGTTCTAAGTCAGGGCCACAGCAGAGATGTCTCTAGAAAAGAGATAAGTTGAGCAAATCAAGATGGGGGTTAATAGCTTAGGCTAGAAATAGCATACAAGCTAAACTGGTGACTGTTGTTGTTTAGTTGCTAAGTCATATCTGACTCTTTTGTGACTCCATGGAATGTAGCCCTCCAGGCTCCTCTGTCCATGGGATTTCCCAGACAAGAATACTAGAGTGGGTTGATATTTCCTTCTCCAGGGCATCTTCCCGACCCAGGGATCAAACCCATGCTCTTACGACTCCTGAATTGGCAGGCATGTTCTTTACCACTGACCCACCAGGGAAGCCCAAGCTGGTGACTAGAGTGGTTAAAAAAAAAAAAAAAAACTCTCAATAAAGAGATCAAGGTAGCCACAAGCAGTCACCACAGACAACAAACAAAAGAAAAGAGTTAGGATCTGAGAGTCTTCAGAAATGACTGATTAGAATGGACACTTTGGACCAAAGCCCAGATTGCTGACTATAAGCAATAGAAGGCCAAACTGTCCAGCAAAGAGTAGATTTAGTCGATAAATGGTAAGAAAAAAACTTACCAAGTGCCAAGAACCACTGCAGCTTACCTCTGTTTTCCAAAAGTCAGAGTTTGGTTAGATATTTTCTCACCACTATATACAGGTATCTGCATCCTTGAGGAAGACTCTTTCTTTGTAGTTAGCAAAATTACCATAGTACTCATTAACAATGCTATACATTTATCCTACTCAGTTGGTGTAGTTTGAATTCCAGAATGAATTTATCACATTTTACTAAATTTCTTAAGCTAAACCCTGAATACTTTCCTCAGGCCAAGCCTTCTTTAAGCGTCATAAGAATGGACTAAATTACTCTAAGCCTTCTCAAAGTAGTATCAGAGATTTCTCGGACCACAAGAAACCACAAATATTTTTTATGCAAAAATACATGTTCCAAACTCATCCCCATGCTTTTCTCTGCCTAGGTTTTCTTTACAGCTGCATCATCAACCTGTAGCATAATCCTTAATTCAGTGTGTGCTGGTAAATGCAAATACATTTCTGAATAATGTTATTATTTTAGAAGCATATATGCTCAGTAAATTCAGCTTGGAATGAAGCAAGTACGCCCTCGGAACTTCTGATTA
The DNA here is from genome assembly GCA_007570785.1 of Antilocapra americana. Taxonomy (NCBI): domain Eukaryota; kingdom Metazoa; phylum Chordata; class Mammalia; order Artiodactyla; family Antilocapridae; genus Antilocapra; species Antilocapra americana. The sequence continues at coordinate 18,180,675 of ML661891.1, read as the reverse complement.
AAACACATACATAAACACATTTATTTTTTTTATGGGCAGGAAGGATAATTGTGCCTCTTCTAACTAACTACTATGAGCTTAGTGAAATAAACCATAAGAAAGAAACTTTCAAAACTCATACTTAAGACTTTAGCTTTCTAGTTCTAGATCTTAGAAGCTTGGAAATCACCACTCTGTCCTAACAACAAAGAGAAAGCTGAACAAACTGAAAAATCAGCAACTCAAATACCTAAGAATGGAGAGAACATGGGGCAAACCATTGGCCCCAAGACTGGAAAGACAGAAAGGAAAATAGTCAAGGCTTATCAAAGCAGAGGTTCACGAGCAGAGACTCCCTTGGGAATCAACGCCAGGTTAAGAAAACCTGAACTATAACTGATGAATTTTTGGATGCTCAGTGAGGACAACTCAGAGAATTAAGAACTTCAGGAGGACTTGGTGATGGAGGTGGAGAGGCACACACTATTTTGTGGTTTACCTTCAGAAGCTTGACCAGGTTCTCATGTAAATATCAGAGAAAAAGACTTCGGGTAGAGGGAGGAGAAAAGGAATCATTTTGAAATATGCCAGAAAGGAGAAGGAAATGGCAATCCATTCCAGTATTCTTGCCTGGAGAATACCATGGACAGAGGACCATGGTGGGTTATTGTTCATGAATTGCAACAGTCAGACACGACATAGAGCTCTATTTATGGCATAAACTAACACAATATTGTAAAGCAGTTATTCTCCAATTAAAAATTAAAGAAAAAATAATTTTTTAAAAAAAGACATATGTTAGAGCACTCACCTTAACAAGGCCTGACCTCTAGGGAAACTATTTAACCAGAGCCTAACCTGCTGAGGTATTATCAGAGCCTAATGACCTAGGGAAAGGAAATACTCAAATTCCATTCCTCTAGCCACCCTGTTTTCCATGAGGGAGGAGAAAAAAATGAGAAACACTTTTGAAGTTCACTGAGAGGCAGACAATGATAGGACTTTAGACCGTTTCCCTACTTCCACACCTGACCACCACATTACTAAAAGCAGAATTTCTTTTACCTGCTACATCATGTCTAGCTATCAAAAAAAAAAAAAAAATTACAAGGGATACCAAAAGGCAAAAAACACCATTTGAAGAGACAAAGCAAGCATAAGAACCAGACACAATAGTGACATTGGAACTAACAGACCAGGAATTTAAAATAGCAGTGTAAGGATGCTAATGAATAAAGGAGACAGCATGTTAGAGGAGATGAGTAATATAAGCAGAGAGATATAAATCCTAAGGAAGAATCAAAAAGAAATTTTAGAGATCAAAAACACTGTAAAAATGAAGACGAACTTTAACAGGTTTATTAGTAGATTGCACATGACTGAGGAAAGGATCTCTGTGTTAGAGGATATAGCAGTAGGTTTCTCAAAGACTGAAAAAAAAAGAAAAAGAAAAAACAGAACATAACAGCCAAGGGTTGTGGGACAACTGCAAAAGGGAATACCAGAAGGAGAAGAAAGAAAGGGATAGAGAAACATTTTAAACAACAATGACTGAGAATTTTCCCAAACTAATGTGAAACTCCAAACTCAAGATCTGGGAAGCTCAGAGAACATAAAGCAGAGTAAATGCCTCCAAAACATGACGCTAAGGTATACCATTTTCAAACTACAGAAAATCAAAGATAAAGAAAAATTTCTGAAAGAAACAAGAGGAGGAAAACACCTCCCTTATTCACAGTGAAACAAAGGTAAGAATTACATTTAATTTCTCAAAAACCATGCATGAGAGAAGAGAGTGAAGTGAAATAATTGTTTAAAGAGAAAAAAAAAAAAACAAACCTAGAATTCTGTACCCTGTGAAATTATCCTTCAAAAGTGAAGGAGAAAGAAAGACTTGCTCAAACAAATAAACAATTGAGTTTGTTGCCAATAATCCTGCATTGCAATAAATGTTCAAAGAAGTTCTTTAGAAAAAAAGGAAAATTATATAGATTGGAAACTCAGACCTGTATAAAGAAAGGAAGAACACTGAAGATGGAATAAGTGAAGGTAACACAAAATCACACTTGGACCTTGAGTAGAATGAGAAGTATGAGTATAGGAAACACCCTAAGATACTGATAAGTAAGTTTGTCTACGTGGGTATGATTTAGATGTTAGAAGTAAACTTCCATTTCCTGAGTTGCAGCAACAATGTGGAAGGATGAGCATAAGCAAAGGAAAAGAGACAGGAAGGAAGATATTTTTTCACAAAAAATATCTACCCTTTCTGCAGTAATAGAAATTCTAAATGATCTTCCTGTTGCCAGCTTTCTCCCAGTTCTACTTTGCATACATTACTCATGCCTGCTTAATCCAGATTTCATATGCTCATAAAAAGGGAGGAAACATGGTAACTTGGGAAGGGCAGACGGGGAACCTTTATTCCAATCTATGCTCCACTTCTAACTTGGTCGTTTACAAGAGACACAAGTTAAGATGCTTCTTTGGGCCTCAGTTTACTCATGTATGAAGTGGGAGCAGTTAGTTAACCTAGACAATAACCTCAAAAGACCCTTGTAGCTCCAAAATTCTTTGTTCTAATTAGGAGAAATCCAATGCAGGAGACCGTGTTCAATCCCTGGGTTGGGAAGATCCCCTGGAGAAGAGAATGGCAAGCCCTTCCAGGATCCTTGCCTGGAGAATTCCATGGATAGAGGAGCCTGGCTGGCTTCAGTCCATGAGGTCACAAAGAGTTGGACATGACTGAGTGACTCACACACACACACACACACACACACACACACGAGGCTTATTTAAAAAAAAAATTTTTTTTTAAGTGCTTCTCTTCTAGAATTCTGGAATTGATCTCACAGATGCCGTGCAAATATCTATGGGATAAAAGAGGGTACTAAAACAAATCTTAGTTCATTTAGAGTCATTGCAATCAAGATGGTTTGGCCTGATTAAGAGGATAAAAAGTACAAACTCCCCTTATGAATTCAGACAAGAAGAGGAGAATGAATTATCTCAGGCTATCAGCATACTAAATTTCAGCCCCTTATATATGTGTCATTTAAATCAATTTTTTTCCTTCACAATAAAAATGCTAGTCTTCTAAGCAAACATATGAAAACTGGCCTGATTTTTTCCATTATAAGGGACCTCTCCACCTTCTCAATTCCTGTCTGCCCTCACATCAGCTTCACTGCCTGTTATCACTTTCTACGTGGCATTGTAATCATATGAATACAAAAGTGATCTTTCCCAGCAGACTATGGCCATCTTTGGTTTCTAATTTATCCCTGGTGGCACACTGCTCAGTGTCTTGCAAATAGAAAAAAAATCCTTATGAATGATTGAATGAACGAGTAAATGAGTAAGAAGGAAAAGAGGAAGGGAGGGTGTGGGAGGGAGGGAAGAAGGGGAAATGAAGGGTAGAAAGGAAGGAAGGAAATAATATACAAATATTTAGAAATGAATCAGATGACATCTAGTTCTCTAAAAGAATTAATGACTCACAACTACAGAAACAGTGTACACAGTGAGGAAAACTGTACCCAATAGGATGCGCAGCTGACTAAGAAGATAGGGCTTGAATTACCTCCCTGGAGAATAAATGATGAGGCCCATAATGAGCCTGGTCTGGCTTACTGAAGGCGCTAGAATGCCTTGAGACGCCTGGTACCATGCCAACCCCTCATCTCAGGGATAGGGATTCTTGTATTTAACAATACTCAGTAGGCATCTCAACCCTCCCTCTCCTTTCCAACTCCAGACGTGAACATCACACCTCAAGAGTTTTTATTCTTTCCTTTCAACTCACCATCAGTTCCTATCATTCCTCCTTAAAGACAATTTTAAGCAGAGCAGAATAAGGTTCAGACTCAATAAAAGTGGAACGCTCCCTACCACCGTATCCCTTGTTATTAGAATCAGCAGAAGTAAAGCCTGTTTAAACTAAAAACAAAGCAAAAGCACCATAAAATTATAGCTGATATTCCTCCAAACAAGTTTTAGCCTAACTGAAATGTGTTGTGCCTAGAGAAACAGGCAAAAAAAAAAAAATCTTGATATTTAATTGTCAAAGGCAATCCAGTATGCCATGTATGGTTACAAACAAAATGTCCATGGGGTCACAAAAAGTTGGACATGACTGAGTGACTAATACTATCACTTCACTTATTGTAGGAAATGGAAGAAATACTAAAGGGCAGCACTTCCTTGCCCACCTGTGTCCTTGCCATGTGACTAGGAAAGAAAAGGAGACACTACTACGAATAAAAGTCAAAGGTTACCTCACAACAAAATCAAATCACTAAGCTCTGCTTTTACCCAATAATGTATGGTAATATGTTCAATTACAAGCTACTAAATGATTCTTTTGTGGAAGAAAATTACTATTCTAGACTACAAATAATCTAAAGGTGGCAATGTCTCAGAGGACAGAACCACTATTTTTGTACCATAACTTCCCCTTGAGTCCTCCACACAGTAATTTTATTCATCAAGCTGTCACAACAGTGGGCAAAGCTGGTATTCAACATAGAGGACTCTAGACAAGGAAATTGACCCTCCAGGAGAAATTCAAAGTACCTCTTGAAACTTAATGAACATCTTATCCATTCGAACAAATGAAAGCTTAAATTAGGTTGCTCCAGGATCTCAATGTTAAGTATGTGTACAATTCAATTACTCACCCCAACATTGTCCCCATAACTTCTTTTCACTCCACTCCTTCTCAAAAAAAAAAAAAAAAAACACAAGCCCTAGGCAAATGAGGTAATGATGGAATGTTATGAGAGTTTTTAGTTGGAGCATTCAGTCAGCACATCAGAGGGAAAGATCAGAAGCAAGACCTCTGCTTTCTGAATGCAGCAGCTGCTTAGAAGGGCTGGCTGGGACCTCTCTGAAACATGAACCAGAGGACAATCATTCTGAATCAGAAAGCCCAGCCCCAAGAGTTATGTCTGGAGCTCAGGGAATCACACTGTTGGACCCTGCTTCCTTTGCCATGTTGTAGTCCAACCTTGGTTCATGTCATCGGACAACTTTGTTCTGTTCATTTTAGAAAGATCTCAGTGAGGGATCTTCCAGGCAGATTCCAGCACACCACTGGATCCAGGACTACCCTAAGATATGGTACTTGAGACAAAAACAAAACCCTGGGTCTCCAAAATCAAAAACATGAAAGGCAAATGCATTTCTTTGGCTTGAATTATTTGGACAGTTGCCTGGATTTGCTAGTCACTTACCAGTAGACATCAATTAAAAGCAAATCCAACTATCTTCTTGGACTCTAAGGTATCTACTAAGCCTTTACTCAGAATGAGTCAGTCATCACTTTTCAAAAATTCATAGGTCTTTGTGTGGGGTCAAAAACGTTCATCCTAAATATTTGAGACTGACAGTGGCCATCAGCAAGGATATAAGAAAGCCTAGGATCTAGGTGACAGAACAAGTGTCCCCTTCCTGACTGAAAGGAGGAGTAATCACAGAATGACAATATGTAAAAGTATGAATGAAACCAAATAAGCACAACAGTGGAGAATGAAGAAGACACCTGGGGTCTGATCCCAGCCTTGCTACTGTGACGAGACTGTGAACAAGTCATTAATCCCTTTGAGCTCCAGTTTTGAATGTGTAAAAATAAGGACGTGGAACTATTAGATTGATGGCATTATGTTTTATGCCTTGCCAGTTTCAGAACTGAAGTTAACAGAAGTTAGCTTGGAGGACTGCTAAATTTACTTTTGCCCCTTATATGATTTTAATGTTTTAAAAAAAAAATCACATGGAGAAAAAACAGTTCTTGAGACAAGACTTCTCAAGCATATGCCACCATAGCAAAGTGTCTTGGGATATCAGCTAGGATGAGTTTGGCCTCAAGAAATCCTCAATCTAATTTACTAAGTGGGAAGGAAATGCTTTCTTCCTCATTGGAAGATTTTCAGAAGTCATGCTACTAAAAACTGTTCTCGAAGACTCAATTCCTTGACACTCTGCCACGCTGCCACCGTCAGCAGTGGGCCTTCCCTCCCCCTAACCTCTCCTGCTCACCGGCTTGCTGCAGCAGCTCTGGAACCACAGCCTCATCACCAGCTGCAGGAGGAAAACATAAGCCATGCTGGACCACTTCTGTGTGTTTCATATCCGCAAGGAAGACAATCCCAGAAGTTCCCAGCAGATTGCCATGCAAGTCTCAGAATTTTTTACATGTGCCTGTGCCCATTTGAAAGTAAAAAAAGGACTACTGGGGTTGACTTAAGGTAATCATAGCTTCATGCCTTGGCCTTAGAGACGTGGCTAGATGTCCCCGAAGGATATGGCTGTGGGGAAATGGGGTTATTGTCAAAGAAACGAGGAATGGCTTTGGAGAGGGAATCAAAAGTGCTACATAGGAAAGGGCTCCAAACCATGAAAATAATGCCATGAATTAAAGGAATTAGCGAGATCAGCGATCCATTATTATAAAACTAGATACTGCTCAAGTTCACCACTTATCTAGCAATGGTGCGCATCACAGATTAAGTATAATCAGAAGAAGGATTGCTGCCTCTTAACCACTCTGATGGATCAGTAGGAAAAAAAATTTAAATATCATAATAGATGTCAACTTGATCTTTATGACATAGCTCTTCTGTGTGTTATTGGGGAGCCGTGAAGAGAGTAGAAGAGAGGAGATTAAATAACACTGACTAGAGTCAAAGGAGCTCTAAATCGAAATGGACAGAGAGAGAATAATACAGAGGATGGGAATTTAAGACAGGGACAGGAGGAAGGGGTCAGGGGAAGGGTAGTTAAGGAGTTTGGGACTGCTATATTTAAAATGGATATTCAACAAAGACCTACTGTATAGCACAGGGAACTTGTTCTATATTATGTAACAACCTAAATGGAAAAATAATTTGGAAAAGAATAGATACATGTTTGTGTATGACTGAATCACTTTGTTGTACACCTAAAAGTAACACCACCTTGCTAATCAACTATATTCCAATGCAACATTTTTATTTTATATAATAAAAATAAGTAAATAAAAATAAACACTTAGCAAATAAAAAATAAATTCAGCTGATTAGCAACTAAAAAAAAAAAACAACAAACAAACATGGGCAGCAGGCAGAATTGGCAGCTCTTAGGGACAGACCGGATGTGATGGTACAGGAAGGAAGGGCCTTTAAGGTGATGGAGAAAGAGAAAGAAAAACACGAAAAGAAGGATAACGTGTCCAGGAGAGGAATGAAAGCAGATAATAAATCCAAGTTCAGATTTGGGGATTGGAAAGTTTAAGGCTGTCTGAGTCTGTGTGTAAAGCGCAAATTAGATGTATCCTTCAGCCAAGCATCTTTCTAGAAGAACAGAGTAAGAGACGAGAAGAGTCAGACAAGACTCTGAGGAAGACCAGCAATGAAGCAGTGAACCGAAGAAGAGAACCGCTCAGAGAGAGACGGAAACTAGAAGAGAAGCGTGTCACCAAAGTCGAGGTAAATGTCTGAAGAACAGACTAATACATATGAAGTAAAACATGGCTCCAAATTCATCAGCTGATTTTAGATTAAACCCGTAGTCTGAAGAGACCTGGCATTATACATGCGGAAGTAAGACTGCAGTGGCTTCAGGACTGAAGACGACAAGGAAATGAGAGCAGATATGGAGTGGCCAGAGGGACTAAGAATTAAAGGAGGATATTTTGTTTTAAGGACAGACAGACCCAAGCATATATATAGGCTGAACCAAGGAGCCTCAGAGAGAAAGAGGCTTAAAGACCCCAGGAGAGGAGGTAAGGATCACACTTCACAATATAGCAAACTTTTAAAAACATCACTTTTAACAGACTTGTTGATTCATTTAACGAATCACTATTATCCCACCACTGGGGATACAGCAGGAAGTAAGCGATAAACAGCAGTTTTCTACTGAAAGATCACAGCAACTCAAATTCATTCAAATAAGAAGCTGACAATACGTATCTTTTATTAACAGTTCTAAAACTGGTGGAGCTTGCTAGGAAAATGTGGAAAAGCGTAAGCACTATCTCCCTGGAGAAGCTCCCAGAGTGAAAATATATCCACATAGCTGTTTTGATACCTGCTCACAACACAGTTCCTGAGGGCAGTGGGGTGCTGGGTCCTCTTAGGCCAGCCGGGAGGGGCTTCTGTAAGACTAGGAAATCTGAATGAGACTAGGCAGGCTGATCCTGGTGTGTTTGCTCTTCCTCAGAGAGGCAGAACAGGGTCTTCACAGCAGTGGTGACAAGTGAAGCACAGTGGTCAGACACCTGACAACAGCCTCAGACTCCGGAATCCTAGGGAGCCTTGCAACAGCTGACGGTACCTGGCTGTCACTACTGTCTTCCAAGGTGCATCCCAAAGGCAGCAAAATGAGTCCTACGCCCCTGCTCTTCTCACCACGCTTGCCTCCTGTCTCTGTGACATGACAGTCTTAGCATCTTTTCTCCTGAATCCTCACGCCCCAATTTTTAAAACAAAATTTATTGTATTTTATTATGTATTCATTTGGCCACACTGGGTCTTAGCTCCGTCACAAGGGACCTGTAGTTGCGGCCTGAGAACTCTTAATTGTGGCATGCGGGATCGAGTTCCCTGCTCAGGGATCGAGCCTGGACCCCGTGCATTGAGAGCATGGAGTCTTAGCCATTGGACCGCCGGGGAAGTCGCCTCCCACTCCAATCTGTCACTTCTCTAAACCCAGGGTTATTCGCCCTTCAGTTTCCACCCCAGGCATTTGCCCTCACCCTCGCTTGTGCCCAGAAGAGTCTACCCTGAGAGAGCCCCGGGGCTCGCTCCTCACTTCATTGAAGTCCACTCTAATATCCTCTCATCAGAAAGGGATTTGCTGATCGCTCTGTGAAAACTAGCGCCAGGTTACTTTCTTCATGGCATTACCTAACAACTACATAGGCAGTGACCTGGCACACCTGTTTGTTTTCTGCCCCCTACCTGCTTCCCAGCATCAGGATATGAACCCCATAAAAGCAGGGATTCTGTTGTCGCTGCTCACCTCTGTATCACTGGGTGATGCTGCCGCGCCCCGGACACCACTAACACTTCCTCTTCTTCAACATTCCTTCCAGGGTGACTTGCCTGCCCTTTTCCCTCTTACCTCACTTCAAATCCAGGCTCAGTCCATTGCCTCTCCACCCAGAACAACTAGCCATTTTGTAAAGAAACAGGTCACAAGTTTTAAAACGTTCTGTGACTCACAGAGCTGTACCAAAACAGAACTGCAGGACAAGCTAAGCCTTTTAACATCAGCTTGTTCAGATCCATATAAGACCCCAGACTAACTGACTTTAAAGTCCAAAAAAAAAAACACTAGCAAACTGGAGATCCACTCAAACTTGGAGAATACTGGCAAAAATGATCAGCGTCTACTTCTTTAGAACTCTGGAAATAAACCAAAGACCTACAAAAACTCCAGGGAGTATTTATTTGAGACAAATGGCTGAATCTCAGTAAGAACAAGTCTTGTGGCCCCCTACTCCTCTCCTCAGCACTGTTTAAGAATAAACAGCCTCATAGCTGCACAAGCTTGGAAATCCATCAGCCTAACAGATGCTGGCCAATCACCCACACCAGGGGAATTCTAGAAGGAAAGACCATTGGTGGTCCAGCAGCTCACCTAGTTTGAAAATTTTGAACAACCTTTACCAGATCTCACCTGCTAACTGCTGCCTTAAATGCTCATACTCCTCTCCCACTAACACCATTTCAGTAATAATATTATTTTAACTTCCCCTTTCTGTAGACATCATTGAGAATCAGTCAAGGTAGTACCTTCCTAGATCATCGAGTCCAGTGAACCCAGCTTTGCATGACCAATGGGTTTCCCTCTTGGTCTTTGGCAGAGCCCTGGACTTTACCCACTGGCTCTTATTTTCTTGTCTCTCCTTCTCACTAGCCTGTCAGTCAAGGGGTATTTTTTCTCTACATCACGAAGTGGAGCACAAATCCTGGAATGTAGTAGACGCTAAGGAAATGCTTACTAAATGACTGAGTTTATTTAAGATGAAAGTTGGGAGATTTGAAATATAGCATCTGCAGTTTAGTTTGCATTTTGTTTCAACAAGAAATTAAATACCTTAGCCCACATGTCTTTGCCTCCTCAGTGAAAGAATAGAAGCAAAGGCAAAGATTCCGAACAGAACAAAATGCTGAGAATGCTGGCTTGAAAGAACACAGAGCAGCATGCCAACAGGGCAGAAGCCCTGCTGCACTTCGTGGGGCAGAGACCACACTAAATCCTCTTGCAGGCGTTGGGTCACACGATTCACCTCACCGCAATGACACTGCACACACCAAACGTGCTAAATTTGACACCCTTAGGATGCCTGTTTGGGAGGAGAACATTATAGATGAGCCCAAGATAATAGCAAAGAGAGCAAACGCTGTACCCTGTGTCACCGCACCCTTTTCTTTTCTTTTTTTTTTAATGCAGACATTATGGCCTTCCACTTTCACCCGTTTTAGACACGTGGGTAAGAAATGCATTTCTCTATCCAACACAAACAACAGTGCTTTGATGCACAGAAGCTGACGTTAAGTGTTGGGTCTGGGAGTCAGTAGGCAGTGACAGAGACATCACAAACCCTGACATGCCACTTCTAATGACAGGCAGGTACCGTCCGGATCCGGTGCCACCACCCCTCCTCAGTTCGTAAAAGAATCTAAACAACGTGCCAAACAGAAATAAACCCACAGGCAACGGAAACAGACATGGTTACCAAAGAAGAAAGGGGTGAGGGATAAATCAAGTTAACATATGCACACTACTATTTATAAAATAGAAAACCAAAACTATTATATAAGACAGTGAACTACACTCGATATTTTGTAATAACCCATAAGGGGAAAAATATGAAAGGATAGAAAGATAGATATGTAGATAAATAACTGATCACTTTGCTGTATACCTGAAAAGAAGAGGATAAAAAAAAATAAGGGGTGGAGAAGACAAAGGGAAAAAAGAAGCATCATGAAAGCCAAATAAAGAGGATAAAATGTGTCTGTGGACCACTGGATCCCACCCTTGCTCTAGTCTACCTACTCTTACAGATGTGGCAATTCACAACAAGATAAGAAATATGACTGGTCAGTAGCAAGAACAAGAATCCAGGTTGCTTTCTTCCTAGGCTTCTCCTTTAACACATCTTCCTCGTCTTGTTTTTGCATAACCACAATCTTAATCACACATGCATTCTGACTGTTTGCGACCTGTCCCCTGGAAAGGCAGTATGCCCACAGAGTAATACCACTCTTTGATACTTAAGGCAAAAAGAGCAAAAGTGGGCATAAAATTCTCTCCACAGGAAAGTACTCAATAAACGTCCATTCAGCTCCTAAGAGGTCTCCTTCCTGAATATTTTGCAATCTGACCCAAGGAGCTAGAAACCGCTCCAAGTAAACAGTTTTTATTACCCTATCTTACCAACAAATCAGCCCAGCAGAGTATCTTTCTTCTGAGCCTTTCACAACATCTTTGAAATTTGCATCTCATGCACTCACTAAGGAAGCTTGCATAGGAAAATATTAGTTATGCTGATGAAGGTGAGGTGCGGATAACAGAAAACTTTAGACCAGGTAGACAGGAATGAAAGCTCAGAGGGGAAAAAAGCAAAAAAACCAGGAACAAACCCAATGTATCTGGCTTCCTCTCCTTTTTTTTTTCCCTTTGTTTTCCTACAAAAGCTTATTCATAAAGCTGCTTCTGAATATCTGTCTCCCAAGCTGTCTCTAAACAGGGATTATTTCAGCAGGGAGTTTAATTTCACAAACTCTTCCTGAAAGTATATAATCTCTTAATATCATAACTCTTTCTGATTTGATCTAATAACTGCTTATCTTTTTCAGTAGTTGTAGCCATTTTTGATCCCACAGTAAGTTTAAAAGGGGCTTCCCTGATGGCTCAGATGGTAAAAAATCTGCCTGCAATGCAAGAGATCCAGCTTAATTCCCTAGGTTGGGAAGATCCTCTGGAGAAGGGAATAGCTACCCACTCCAGTGTTCTTGCCGGGAGAATTTCATGGACAGAGGAGCCTGGTGGGCTATAGTCCATGGGACTGCAGAGTTACACATGATTGAGTGACTAAGTTAAAAGAATTTAGGAGGGGTTGTAATTTTATGTCTGACAAGAAACTCTGTGGAGAAAGGAGTCTGGTGGGCTATAATCCATGGGATTTCATGGAATCCATGGGATCATGTAGAGTTAGACATGACTGAGCGACTAAGTTAGAAGAATTTAGGAGGGGTTGTAATTTTATGTCTGACAGGAAAATAGGCTAATTAGTACATGGGAGGTACCAAGCTAGAGCCAAAATGTTCCAACAGGACTTGTATAAATAGAAATGCAAACCTCTCTTCCCAATACGTTTTTAAAATTTCTCTCTTGGTAGATCAGACAACCATCATTGGATTATGAATATTAAATATTTCTCAATATAAGTTAGAGTCATTTGGGGGAGAGTTCTCTAGGTCCTACCCCAGGCCCCATGGATGAGTACTCTCAAAGAGTAGACTTTGTCATACTCCATCAATTTTGACTGAAATCATGGTTAAAGAGGTGGCTGCCCCTATAGAAATAAACTGTAACTTTTCTATGTAACTTGGAACAATTCAGTAAACCTCTTCACACATGTATGGAGGGCTGTGAAGTAGGTACAACCTCTACTCATAGCATGGCCTAACACTAAATGAGTAGCTATCACATGTTACATATGTATCAATGTGCACAACTGTAATTTCACATGTCACTGAAAGTATCTTTCCACGATTGCTATTTGAGCAACAAGCTTTGAGAATTAAGGCAGAATTTAATATCCTGGAATATTTGTAACCCTACAGGTTTCAGAGCAAGCAATGAAAAAGTGGTGACTGAGGACAAGTAAATGAAAGCCTGAAAAAAAAATGCTGCTGCTTTTGGTTTAAAAAATCAAACTAACTTAATTTGTAAATCAAATTTAATTTTAAAAGTAGACTTAGCCTGAAAGAAGTATGAGCAGAAAGCAAATTGTCCTTATTCTATCTTCAAGGTTCTATTTGACCTTATCTAGGCTCTCTCCAGCGTAGCAGTTTCATATTATTATCATAAATTGGTCATTGGAACCAATTCTCGTTGTCTAGTCCTCAATATGCTGTAACTTCATGGATATCCTAGTAGAGCCTTCCTCTGCATTACAAAGTTACTGTCCTAGGAGGTTATCTTAATTACTATCGCTTTTTAAAAATTTAAGTAGAGTTGATTGGCTTCCCTGATGGCTCAGATGGTAAAGAATCCACCTGCAATGCAGGAGACCTGAATTCGATCCCTGGGTCAGGAAGATCCTCTGGAGAAGGGAAAGGCTACCCACTCCAGCATTCTTGCCTGGAGAATTCCAAGGACAGAGAAGCCTGGCGGGCTATAATCCATAGGGTCACAGAGACATGACTGAATGACTAATACTTTCACTTTTTTTCACAAAGTTGATTTACAATGTTGTGTTAGTTTATGGTATACAGCTAAGTAATTCAGATATACATATATATATATATATACATATACACACACATATATATATGTGATATACATATATATATACACACACATATATATATATGTGATATACATATATATATATGATATACAGATATATATATATATGTGATTCTTTTCCATTCTAGGTTATTATAACATATTAAATGTAGTTCTCTGTGCTATACTGTAGGACCTTGGTGTGTGCTGATTCTTGATATTACATTTGGTAAATTTATTTCAAGCATTTCAGACAGACTATCATGAAAAGATAGACTGATACCTTTGTAGCATTTGATGCCACATCCATGGATATCAACTATCAGTTCAGTCATTTAGCAACACATCTGTTATTAATTGCATGTCACGTGTTAGTCATTACCTTGACGATGAAAAGACAGTGAAGAACATGGATACCAAGTTCCCCGCTCTCATAGACCTCTCATTTTAGTGGACATAGATGATATACTAACAAAAAGCATAACAAAGGGTCCTATGTAGATAGTTACAATAGAATAGTTTAAGAGAGAGAATGGATGAATAGGGAAGATCTTTCTGAGAAAGTAATATGGAAGCCAAGATTTAAGGGGAAGGAGGCAAATGCAGGACACTGGAGAAAAGAAAACCTCAGGCAGAAGGACCAGCCAGAGCCAAGCCTCGAAGGCCGAAGTGAGGTTTGCACAGCTCAGGAATAAAAGAAAGCTGGAGTGGCAGAGCACGATGGGTCAGAGAAGGGAGGAGCTTCTCAAATCAGAATAAATTTTGGAGGTGCCAAGAACAAGTGTGCGACAGTTCATGAAATCTGAGTAAGTGTTGTCAATGACACTACTGTATTAATGGTGAAGTTTTCAGTTTTGATCACTGGACCAGAGTCATATGAGAAAGTCTTTATTTTTAGAAAATAAACACTGTGTTTAGGAGGACAAGAATATTGCTTGCAATTTACCCTTGAATGGTGTGTGTCTGTATGTATGTGTTTGTGTGTGCACTTAGTTGCTCAGTTTTGTCCAAGTCTTTGTGACCTCATGGATTGTAGCCCACTAGGCTCCTCTGTTTATGGGATTCTCCAGGGAAGAATACTGGAGTGGGTTGCCATTCTCTCCTCCAGGAGATCTTCCTGGCCCAGGGATTGAACCTGGGTCTCCTGCATTGCAGGCAGCTTCTTTACTATCTAAGCCACCAGGGAAGCCCATATATAGATATAAATATATACATACATATTTAACATTTAAGGAATCTGGGTGAAAGAAATATCGCAGTTCTTTTCATTCATTTTTGAATTTTTTGAAAGGTCCAAAATTGGCCCCAAACCAAAAGTTGAAAAATACTTAAAGAAAAAAAGTAGCAGTGGGACACATATCCATTACACTGACTAAAACTTAAAGACTGAAAATACCAAGTGTGGACAAGAGATAACGTAATTAGAATTTCTTTTTGGAAAGCTCTTTGATGGTATCTATGAAAGCTGAGTATATACATCTGTTCTGTGACCTAGTAATTATTCTAAGTATGTACACAACAAAGTTATAACTGTTCATTCAAATACATGAATAAGAATAATCAAAGCAGTGCTATTCATATCAGTCCCAAATTGGAAACAACCCAAGTATATCTCTATGCAGAAATGGATAAGTCGATCAAAATACATTCATATAATAGTCATACAATAAATAACTTAGAACTACACACAACACTGTAGGTGAATCTCGCAAACTTAATCTTGAATGAAAGGAATTAGAAACAAAATAACACACACAACATGATTTTGTTAATAGGACGTTCAAAAAAAAACAGGAAAAATGCCCCATCAATAGAGTAGGAAGAGACACGGGGATCTTTCAATAGTGGACTTCTTGGCCTGGAGGCTGGTTACATGCATTTGCCCAGTTGGTGAAAATTCAGTAAGCTGTACGCTTATGCACACTTATACTCCTGAAGTATAAAAAGCTAACAAGGGCACCTCCCTGGTGGTCCAGTGGGTAAGAATCTGCCTGCCAATACAGGGGATGCAGATTCCATACCTGGTTCGGGAAGATCCCCCAAGCTGTGGGGCAGCCAAGTCTGTGCACCACAACTGCAGAAGCCCAGATGCCTGGAGCCCGCGCGCTGCAGCCAGAGAAGCCACTGCGAGGAGCAGCCCGAGCGCCACAACTAGACAGGGGCCCCTGCTCACTGCAACTGGAGAAAGCCACGTGCAGCATATAATAAATAATTATTTATGGGCAGCTGTAAAGAAATAATTCTAAAAAGCGAACAGGGTACTGTGAGGAAAAATACAAATAATTTGAAAGCAAAATTTTACTTTCTATAAAAATCAACTCAAAATAATTAACATACTTAAATATAAAACTAAAAACTTACTACAGAGAAACAGAAGAAAGTCTTCAAGACTTGGGGACTAGAAAAACATTCTTAGACTTGACAGCAAAGCATGATGTATAAAAGGAAAAACTGCTAAGTTGGATCTCAACAAAATTTAAAAGTTGCTCTGCAAAGAGGAGGGAAAGAGTATAAGAAAATATTTGCAAAGCACATATCCAAAAAAGGATTTGTATCTAGAATATATCTTTATATATTATATAAACCCTTATATATTGTGTTGAGTTTCAGAACGCAACACTGAAAATCAATTAATCAAATCAGAAGAAGGTCAAATTCGTGGGCATTGTATTGACGAGGGCATATAGATGACATCATATGCCATTAGAGAAAGGCAAATTAAACCCTAAATGAAATATCACCATACATATGACAGAATAACTGAAATAATTTGTTAAAAAATAAAATTTAGTAATAACACCAAATGCTAGGAAGGATGTGAAGAAATCAAATTATTCATACATTGCTGCTGAGGATGTAAAATGACATTGCTACTCTAGAAAAGAGCATAGCGGTTCCTTATAAAACAAAATATACCTTAGCCATAAACCTAGTTACTGCACTTTGGGATTTTATATCAGAAAGACAATAGCATATGATCACAGAATATCCTGTACACAATTTTCCCAGAAGATTTATTCATTATAGCCAGAAACATAAAACCACTCAAATGTCCTTCAACAGGTGAATGATTGAATAAACTGTGGTATGTACATATCATAGAACACTGATCAATGAAAAATAAACTACTGATATACACAATAACTTGGATGAATTGCTAGGGAATAATGCTGAGTGAGAAAATAGCCAGTCTCAAAAAGGTACATACTGTATGATTCCATTTATGTAACACTCTTAAAATAACAATAGAAACGGAGGACAGATTAATGGTTACAAGCAAACCCAAAAGCTTCTGTGTAAGTTTAGTCACTAGTCATGTCTAACTCATTGCCACTCCATGGAGGGTACCTCCTCTGTCCTTGCTTGGGATTCTCCAGGCAAGAATACTGGAGTGGGTTGCCATTTCCTTATCCAGGGAAGCCTCCCAACCCAGGGATAGAACCCCAGTCTCCCACATTGCAGGTGGATTCTTTTCCATCTGAGCCTCCAGAGAAACCCAAAAACTTCTAGTGTAGGAGAAAATTCTCTTTTATAAAAGAATTCTGGAAAGATTAATAAAATTTCTACCAGTTACATCAGAAGAATTTGTCTAGCTTTGAAAGAAAATGGTTTTGAGCCTAGAATTTCAGGTCAGTTTATTTATTTATTTATTTATTTTTATTAATTTTTTTTTTATTGTTTTTGCCATACATTGTCATGATATCACCATGGGTTTACTTATCAGGTCAGTTTAAAAAAAATCAGCTTTGAGGACAAAATTAAGGTTTCCACATATACAAATAAGAAAAGAAAAAATTACTAGCAAAGAATCTCTCAAAGTTCTTAGAATGTGAAATTTTCATTTTGTATATGTGAGATTTTACCTCCACAATTGGTTGATATTGTTGTTATTGCCTAGCCACTAGTACTACAACTAGAAGAGAAACAAGTAATGAATTTAAAACATTAATTTAGTTGAAAACAAACTACAGTTGTTGTTGTTCAATCTATAGAGTTCATTTGTAAATAAGAACAACCATATTCTGAAGCAAAACTTTTGAAGTTTTTTAACATGGTGGATTAACCGGAGGTGAGGGGATGGGATTAAAGGGAAGTTGGGAGTCATACAAGAATGCTAAAATCTTCACTTAACTGGAAGCAAATATATCCTAGATGTTGATAGAAAATATAGGTTTATTTACCTGTGTTCTTATCACACTCAACTTTACATTTTATCACAGTACAATCCCATCTCTATTTGCTACAAAATATCATGGCCCAGAGTAGTATCTGGCATTTAAGATTGGTGAATAGGACTTTGCTGGTGGTCCAATGGTTAATAATAGGCCTGCCAGTGCAGGGGACATGGGTTGGACAGATGGTCCAGGAAGATTCCACCTGCCACAGAGCAAAGTCCTTGCACCAGAACTACTGAAGCCTAGAGTCTGTGCTCTGCGATGAGAGACTCCACGGCAATGAGAGCCCAAGCACCACAAAGAGTAGCCCCCATTCACTGCAACTAGAGAAAGCCTGCACACAACAAAACAAAGACTCAGGGTGGATATAAATAAATGCACTAATTTTAAAAAAGGTTTGATGAGCAAATGATGACTGAATATGTGAGTGAATATATTGGATTGGCCAAAAGTTTGTTTGGGTTTTTCTACTATGGCAGGAAAAGCCAAGCTAACTTTTTGGCCAGCCCAACATAAATGAATACATTTATTTCAGGGGAACACTTAATAGGATGAAATGATTTCACATATCAGTAATAGTAGTAGTGTTAGAAGCTCAGTTCAGTTCAGTTCAGTCACTGAGTCATGTCTGACTCTTTGTGACTCCAAGAATTGCAGAAAGCCAGGCCTCCTTGTCCATCAAAACTCCCGGAGTTGACGCAAACTCATGTCCATTGAGTTGGTGATGCCATCCAACCATCTCATCCTCTGTCGTCCACTTCTCCTCCTACTCTCAATCTTTCCCAGCATAAACGTCTTTTCAAATGAGTCACCTCTTTGCATCAGGTGGCCAAAGTATTAGAGTTTCAGCTTTAACATCAGTCTTTCCAATGAACACCCAGGACTGATCCCCTTTAGAATGGACTGGTTGGATCTCCTTGAAGCCCAAGGGACTCTCAAGAGTCTTCCCAAAACCACAGTTCAAAAGCATCAATTCTTTGGCACTCAGCTTTCTTTATAGTCCAACTCTCATATCCATACACGACCACTGGAAAAACCATAGCCTTGACTAGACGGACCTTTGTTGGAAAAGTAATGTCTCTGCTTTTTAATATGCTATCTAGGTTTGTCATAACTTTCCTTCCAAGGAGTAAGCGTCTTTTAATTTCATGGCTGCAATCACCATCTACAGTGATTTTGGAGCCCCCCCAAAATAAAGTGAGCCACTGTTTCCACTGCTTCCCCATCTATTTGCCATGAAGTGACGGGGCCAGATGCCATGATCTTAATTTTCTTAATGCTGAGCCTTAAACCAACTTTTCCACTCTCCTCTTTCACTTTTATCAAGAGGCTCTTTAGTTCTTCTTCACTTTCTGCCATAAAGGTGGTGTCATCTGCATATCTGAGGTTACTGATATTTCTCCTGGCAATCTTGATTCCAGCTTGTGCTTCCTCCAGCCTAGCATTTCTCATGATGTACTCTGCATATAATTAAATGAGCAGGGTGACAATATATAGCCTTGATGTATTCCTTTTCCTATTTGGAACCAGTCTGTTGTTCCATTTCTGGTTCTAACTGTTGCTTCCTGACCTGCATACAGGTTTCACAAGAGATTGGTCAGGTGTTCCCACCTCTTTCAGAATTTTCCACAGTTTACTGTGATCCACATAGTCAAAGGCTTTGGCATAATGAATGAAGCAGAAATAGATGTTTTTCTGGAACTCTCTTGCTTTTTCGATGATCTAGTGGATGTTGGCAACTTGATCTCTAGTTCCTCTGCCTTTTCTAAAACTAGCTTGAACATCTGGAAGTTCAATATTCACATATTGCTGAAGCCTGGCTTGGAGAATTTTGAGCATTACTTTACTAGCATGTGAAATGAGTGCAATTGTGCAGTAGTCTGGACATGGTTTGGCATTGCCTTTCCTTGGGATTGGAATGAAAACTGACCTTTTCCAGTCCTGTGGCCACTGCTGAGTTTTCCATATTTGCTGACATATTGAGTGCAACACTTTTGCAGCATCGTCTTTTAGGATTTGTAATAGCTCAACTGGAATTCCATCATCTCCACTAGCTTTGTTTGTAGTGATGCTTCCTAAGGCCCACTTGACTTCACATTCCAAGATGTCTGGCTCTACGTGAGTGATCACACCATCATGATTATCTGGGTCATGAAGATCTTTTTTTGTACAGTTCTTCTGTGTATTCTTGCCATCTCTTCTTAATATCGTCTGCTTCTGTTAGGTCCATACCATTTCTGTTCTTTATTGAGCCCATCTTTTCATGAAAGATTCCCTTGGTATCTCTAATTTTCTTGAAGTGATCTCTAGTCTTTCCCATTCTATTGTTTTTCTCTATTTCTTTGCATTGATCACCGAGGAAGGCTTTCTTATGTCTCCTTGCTGTTCTTTGGAAATTTGCATTCAAATCAGTATATCTTTCATTTTCTCCTTTGCTTTTCACTTCTCTTCCTTTCATGGCTATTTTTAAGGCCTTCTCTGACAGCCATTTTGCCTTTTTGCATTTCTTTTTCTTGGCGATGGATTTGATCCATGTTTCCTATACAATGTCATGAACCTCCATCCATAGTTCATCAGGGACTCTGTCTATCAGATCTAGTCCCTTAAATCTATTTCTTACTTCCACTGTATAATCATAAGGGATTTGATTTAGGTTATACCTAAATGGTCTAGTGGTTTCCCCCACTTTCTTCAATTTAAGTCTGAATTTTGCAATAAGGAGTTCATGATCTGAGCCACATACAGCTCCCAGTTAGACCCTCGGTCATGTCCAACTCTTTGTGATCCCACGGACCTTAGCCTGCCAGGCTCCTCTGTCGATAGAATTTTCCAGGCAAAAATACTGGAGTGGGTTGCCCTTTCCTCCTCCAACCTGGAGATCAAACTCACTTCTCTACATCTTCTCCATTGGCAGGCAGGTTCTTTACCACTAGCCTCACCTGGGAATCACCTGGAAAGTGATTTCACACATTAGTAATCAAAATGAAATAACTGACTGTGTGGATCACAACAAACTGGGAAATTCTTCAAGAGATGGGAATACCATACAACCTGACCTGCCTCCTGAGAAATTTGAATGCAGCTCAAGAAGCAACAGTTAGAACTGGACATGGAACAACTGACTGGTTCCAAATCAAGAAAGGAGTACATCAGGGCTGTATGTTGTCTCCCTACTTATTTAATTTATATGCAGAGTACATCATGAGAAATGGTAGGCTGGATGAAGCACAAGCTGGAATCAAGATTGCCGGGAGAAATATCAATAACCTCAGAAATGCAGATGACACCACCCTTATGGCAGAAAGTGAAGAAGAACTAAAGAGCCTGTTGATGAAAGTGAAAGAGGAGAGTGAAAAGTTGGCTTAAAACTCAACATTCAGAAAACTAATATCATGGAATCCAGTCCCATCACTTCATGGCAAATAGATGGGGAAACAGTGGAAACTGACAGAGTTTATTTTGGGGGGCTCCAAAATCACTGCAGATGGTGACTGCAGCCATGAAATCAAAAGACACTTGCTCCTTGGAAGAAAAGTTATGACCAACTTAGACAGCATATTGAAAAGCAGAGACATTACTTTTCCAACAAAAGTCTGTCTAGTCAAAGCTATGGTTTTTCCAGTAGTCATGTATGGATGTGAGAGTTGGACTATAAAGAAAGCTGAGAGCCAAAGAATTGATGCTTTTGAACTGTGGTATTGGGAAGACTCTTGAGAGTTCCTTGGACTGCAAGGAGATCCAACCAGTCCATCCTAAAGGAGATCAGTCCTGAATATTCATTGGAAGGACTGATGCTGAAGCTAAAATTCCAATACTTTGCCCACCTGATGTGAAGAGCTGACTCATTTGAAAAGACCCTGATGCTGGGAAAGATTGAAGGCAGGAGGAGAAGGGGATGACAGAGGGTGAGATGGTTGGATGGCATCACCGACTCAACGGACACGATTTTGTGTAAGCTGCAGGAGTTGGTGATGGACAGGGAGGCCTGGCGTGCTGCAGTCTATGGGGTTGCAAAGAGTTGGACATGACTAAGCGACTGAACTGAACTGAAGTGTTTATTAGTACTGATGAAACTAAAGATCAAAAAATAACAATTTAAGTAAATTGCACAAGATCTTATAGCTATCAAGTGTGAAAATGCAAATCTGGAAATCTAACTTCAGAGCACATGTTCTATAAAAAGGTATTTTCATCATTGAGATGGAGTTAAAATATTAAAAGACAATAGCAATCATAAATCTTTCTATGCTAAACAATGGATTTGTAATAGAGAGAAGAAAACTAGATAAAGAATACCAGAGAATGTTATAAATTAAAAGATTCTGCTTAGAAATCCCTATCAAGAAAAAATCAGTAAAATAGATTTCAATAAGAGAATTTGGCTCAGATGGTAAAAGCATCTGGCTGCAGTGCAGAAGAACTAGGTTGGATCAGTGTGTCATGAAAATCCCCTGGAGAAGGAAATGGCAACCCACACCAGAACTTTTGTCTGGAGAATCCCATGGACGGAGGAGCCTGGTGGGCTACAGTCTATGGGGTCACTAAGAGTGGGACACGACTGATTGTCTTCACTTTCTTTTTCTTTTCAAGAGAATTTACAAGCCTGGGGTTTTAAAGACTTCGCAGAATATTCCTGAAACTCTGTGAACCTGATACATTTTAGAGGAGTAGAAATTTGACTATCTTCTTCATTTATTTTTGGGTTATCAGTGTGTGATGTACAGAAAGGTAACATTCAGTGATCCACTGGTGTTAATCAAAGGATTCAGCATGTAGCTGTACTCACAGCTAAGGCGTATCATAAAATGATATTCACCAGGAAAGGAGACTTGGGCATGTCTAGAGGTGTTCTCACCTTCTTAGGAGGATATCCCTGGAAGTCAACATGCTCCTTTTACCAGCAATGAAAAATGTAATCAAAAGTGCAATGCTTCTAGACGTCTAGTGAGGCCAGTGGAGGCCCAGTGCCCAAGGTTTTCCTGGAGGGGCTGGTCACACATTCTCTTCCAAAGAGCACTTTCCAACATTCCAGGTTCCCAGAAGGAAAGCAGGTATTTAGCATAAATCAGAGTGATTACACAGTCCAGAGCACAGTGAACCATCTTTAATAGTGGGGAGAATGGGTCAAGTGCCAAGATCTCAGATGCCGACCAAGAGCCAAGCTGTAAGGAGAGAGCAGTTTCCAGCCTGCTGAGTTAACACTTTTCTGCACATTAGTCTGTTTAATTTTCTATTGTTGAGCTTGTTTTTATAGTTTATATTTACCTGGAAAATAATCTTTTGCTTGGGCTTTCATATTAACTGCTACATGTTGTCCATCAAATTGCATTTTTGTTTCTCATGTTGTATGTGTCTCATTCCCCAAAATTACTCCAGTGTAAAGCTTACTTGTTCGTCTTTCTAAAGAACAAGTTCCTAGTTTGATTCATTGACTTAACATTTTGTTTTTCTATATTTAACCTGTACTTTGTCTTTATCAATTCTTTTGTGTTTTGTTTTGCTAGTTTTCTCTCTTCTACAGTTGAAAACTCAATTGAAATAAATATAAAACTGTTAAACTCATTAACAACTTTTATAGCAAAACTAAGTAATAAAGTATTTCAGGGAATCCCAAAAAGCAGGTGGGTAAGGACCAACTACTAGTCGCCATAAAAGCCTGCATGAGACCAGCAACCATGTAGGAGGAAATACAGGTAAAAGCAGAGACGAAGGAAGAGAAACTTCAGACAAATATCAGGGTGGGAAACAGAGCCAGGGATTCTCATAAAAGAGAGAAAGAAGCAGAATAACATGCCTGTGATGAAAGCATCCCTGAAAGATATGCTCACAAAACTATAACCAAAACATCCTATTTTTAAAATAAGCTAGAATTAATTTAGAAAATGATATAAGAGGTGAAACAGAGTATAAAGCTGAAACAGTGAAACTTAGAAATGAAGTGACAGAATGCAGGAAAAAATGTTAAATATATTTTTTCAAATGTCAAAAAATATTTTAGAAATGAAGAGTAAACTTGAAAGAAGAGCAAATAAAAGCAATGAGCTAAAGACAGAAGGCAGAAAATGGAAGAATGTTTTAAAAAGAGGAAATAAATTTTTTAAATTTGTGAGAAAGTAAAAATATGCAAGATAAGTAAAGAACATCAAAGATTCAGATAACATGGATCTCTCAACAGGAAGAAAACCAAAACAAGAAAACAGAAAAAGGTATAATTCAAGAAGACTTTAAAATATATGTACACGCATGTATAAGTACACACACACACACATATACAGACATGCATTTTTAAACTATACATTGAGAGTTTACTATGTAGTAGAAAATATAGTTACAAAATTACCAACACAATTTTACTCCAGTAAAATTACTAGAACTTAAATTTTTTTAAAAAATATTAATCCTTTTGTTAACTGGGCCAAGAGCAGGTGACTTAAAAGTAAAAGGAAAATGAAATTGGATTATCATCAGACTTCGACAGAAGTACTTTATGTCAGAAGATAATGAAATAACATTTAAGACACTCAAAAACCTAAAATGTAAACAGAGAATTGCAGTTTCATCAAAATTACTTATACATATAAAGGGCACAAGTAAAGTTATTAACATCATGAGCTCAGGGGTCCTATTACCATTCAAATGACCAAAATATCCAGAGAGACATTAATATAAAGCCAGTGTTGGGCATTATATATATATTCCTAATTTTAAATGAGGGCTGAAAATGAAGGTATAAAAACTAATGTCTGTATATCCGGACCATGCAGATAGAGTCCAGCTATTCATAATAGAGGGAGACTAGGAAAAGCTTATATGTATAGTCCCATTAATCATAATGATGGCAGTAGTATCTGTGTTATTCCGAAAGTATTGTGTATATAAGTTAGGGTAAAACAACTGAGCAAGATATTCTTAGTGTGAAACAAAGAGATACACATAAATAATATAGAAGATGTTAAGTAAAATTCTCATAAGCCTGAATTTGAATTGGGAAAATCAGCATTATTTGTAATCTATCTTATACATGTACACACACTGTAGTTCTGACCACTGGAAAAGCCTACAATGACTAACATGAGTGTATGCTTTCGTGCTCTGTCATGTCTGACTCTTTGTGACCCCATGGACTGTAGCCCACCAGGCTCCTCCGTCCATGGGATTCTCCAGACAGTACTGGTGTGGGTTGCCATTTCCTCCTCCAGGGGATCTCCTTGACCCAGGGATCGAATGCACATCTCTGGTGTTGGCAGACAGATTCTTTCCCACTGAACCACGCAACATGGTCATATTAAACATCCCTAGGACAGAGACAGTAGTCCTGAAATTCTACTTACAATCACAAGAAACCAGGACTCCTTAGAGAATGGCTGATTCTCAGTCTAGAGCAGGAAATGGAGAAGAGGTTCCTGGAACATCTTGTCATAGCATGTAGAAAAGAAGCTCTCAAAGACTTTATGGTCATATCAAAAGACTCAGTAGCCATCCTTACAGGCTTCTCCTGGCCCAATATGGGAAAATTTCAGTTTTGATGAGGATAACTGGGTAACTAAGCTGGACCTTAAGGGGCTTCCTAGGACAGGCCCTTCCCCCATATCCTCTACTCTGTCTTCTCTCGGAAGTACCTAGATAATATCTGATGCACATTTCCTGAATTGTTTTACAGATATAAACCTCCCTCCATGGAAGATGTTAACTACCAGATGACCATGAGCTCATAGGCCCAGGCCTCTGGGAGCCTCAGGAGAGATAATGGTAACTCCTGTGATACCGTCCTGTTACCTCACCATCAGCCAATCAGAGAGTTGTGCAAGGACTGATCACATACCCTGTGACTCTCCTCTCTCACCTGGCTTTTAAAAATGCTTTGCTGAAACCCTTGTGAATCTTGGGGCTTCTTAGGGCATGAGCCACCCATCTCATTGCATAGCCCTGCAATAAATCTTTCTCTGCTCCAAGCTCCCGTGTACTGATTTGTTCTGCCTCATTGTGCCTCAGGCACACCAACTTACTCAAACAATTGTGACAGATTAAAGCCCATCAAATATGTTTATATTCATGAGTCCTAATGATACTAAAATAAAATAAATGGTTAACTTCAGAAAATGATAGGGAACCAATTCATTATCTCTAGAAAATTGATAAATAAAGGGGAAAATGAAATAGCAGCATTAGTTAGATTCATTCTTCAGCACTGCCTACCCTAGTAATTATCTCATCTATTGTGTTCTTTATTCCAACTCTTCTGTTTTCCACACCTAATATTTCCAATTGTTTTTAAATGTAATTCATTGTTTTTTCATTGTTGTAACTCTTCTTCATTTATAGCTTATTATCTCTTTAATATATTTATTATACTTATTTTAGGCTGTCCCAATAACTCTGCTTCAGGTTGGATATGCTTTTCAGTTTATTTTCTTTCTCACAGAGCTGAGGTCAGCACACTAATTTTCAGTAAAAGGCTAGATAGTAAGTATTTTTGGTTTTGTGAGCCAGATGGTCTCTGTCGCAACTACTCAGCTCTGCCATTGCAGTGTGAAGCAGCCACAGACAACACGTAAATGAGTCTGTGGCTGTATTCCAATAAAACTTTATTCATGGGCATTGAAATTTGAATTTTGTATAATTTTAGATGGATGAGATGGGGCATGTTCGGAGGGGATGGCTGTAGACTGAATTTTATATAATTTTAATGTGTCACAAAATAGTATCCTGCTATTTTGTTTTCAACCATTTAAAATATACAGATCATTCTCAGCTGAGGGACCGTATATAAATAATAGAGAGTAGATTTGGTCCATGGGCTGCAGTTGGCTGGCCATGATGTTGAGGGCTTGCATTCAAACACCTGGCTATTTTGACCTGTAAGCTCATGTTTCCCTCATAGCTGAGCCACCTAAATCCTTATACTTCCTCTTTAATGATGACAAATATTTAAATAAATGCTTACTTGCCTAGGAATTAATAATAGGTTTCTATGTTACTTCTGTTTGTAAAGCTTAGGGTCTGACTTTCTCTTCATCTCACTGAAGATCCTAAAGGGAGCAGAAGCACTGACATGGTGGTGATTTCCCCACTGTCCTTCAGAGAATTATAGCAGATCCCAAGGACCTAGTATTTTCAGTTGAATCTAAGACAGGCTGGGATCTGGGTCCCTTTATTGCAGTGCTTGTACCTGGATGAGCTTGCCTGGTGGTTCCGATGGTAAAGAATCCACCTGCAGTGTGGGAGACCTGGGTTCAACCCCTGGGTCAGGAAGATCTGGAGGATGGCATGGCAATCCACTGCAGTCTTTTTGCCTGGAGAATACCCAGGGAGAGAGGAGCCTGATGGGCTCCAGTCCATGGGGTCACAAAGAGTCAGACATGACTGAGCAACTCAGTACATTTGTACCTGGACAGCTGTCTCCTTAAGCAACAGAGTACACAGAAATGATAAGGGACACAAAATAACTGCACGCATGTGTACTTGGGGCAAATTATCAACTACAAGATGATCAGAGGCCAGAAACCGAACTTTCCGAGGTGCCAGGAGCAAAAGCAGGGCGTTGGGCATGATCCCCACACACAGCACCACTAAGGGTGTGGGCAGACCCCCTAAGCCACCCCTCTAGCCCAACCATGCATCTGCCCCAACCTCACCCCGTTAAGGGACCAGGTCCCCACCCCTCTCCAGGAGGTACCAGGGAGCCTGTTACTTGTTTTTCCCTCCCTTGTGCTGTATCATGAGCCCCAATAAAACCCTGCCTGAATTTCTTGTCTGGGCTCTTATCAGTTTCTATTGATTAAAGAATCTGAGGCCCTGGGTTGATAACAAACCCTCATCTCTAGGAATTTCACTCATAGTGAGTATTAAGAAGGCAACTTCTCTGCTTTTTTTGTTTTGTTTTTTTAAAAACTGGAGAAATTTTAAATGTGGGCCAAGATTAATCAAGGATCTCCATTTATCTTTTTTTGGGGAGGGGGGTAGTGGAATCAAGAAGAAATTTGAAGTTATCGGCTTAACACCCTGCTGATCTACAGGACATCTGGGGTAACTAGACACTTCTCAAGTTCTGAGCTACATGACTGTTGTTCTCAGCTGAAGCTCTTTCCCTGAGCCTGCTGAAACCAGAGATGCCCCAACAACACTTGAGACACCAAGACTGGGAAAGACAGACCTATAAAGTCACACCCTTTGGAAGCTCAGCAGTTAAGAGGCTAACTTTCTTTGTATAAAATTATAACAATCATTGCTTTGACTCCTTGTCTTGTTCTGCATCA
The DNA here is from genome assembly GCA_007570785.1 of Antilocapra americana. Taxonomy (NCBI): domain Eukaryota; kingdom Metazoa; phylum Chordata; class Mammalia; order Artiodactyla; family Antilocapridae; genus Antilocapra; species Antilocapra americana. The sequence continues at coordinate 18,152,756 of ML661891.1, read as the reverse complement.
AACACCCACTTTGGTCTGCCCTAACCATCTTAGGTTTTAACAGGTAAGAAAAGCGATCTAAGAAGCATGCTACACAGTCTCCTCCAGGCCAAGACAGGGGAGTGAGCTCCCAACATTTCCCAGTGCCAAGTTCCTCCCAAGGAAGTGGGAATGACAAGTAGGAGTATGCATATGATCCTAAATGATGTCTCGTCTGCAGGAGAGACAAAAGGCATGCATCCCACAGTTTTCACTTAACTATCACTTCATAGACTGTCTTCCCAGGGTCCAGCCTAGGACTTCCACCAAGCTGGAAGCTCTGGCTCGAACTGTGCTTCACTTTCACGGGACTTTTCTCATTATGTCATTGTCATGAGAAGAGAGTCCTATTTCATGGGCCAATGAGCATGGTTCAGCTCTAGTTGGTCCAACTTCAACTATATTCTTGGCTCACCTTGTTTTCATCTTTGTGAGGATACACAGCTCTCCACCTTATCTTTTCTATTAGTTTGGCCAATAGAGAGTGGATTACATACTTTTTGACCAATCCACTATTTCCCCAGATGGCTTTGGTAGCCTCTGCTGGCTTTTTCCAAAATGTCCAATTTCATGACCATACTTTCCATTATAATGAAAGCTTTTATCCCTTGCTTCTGTGCTATGTATTATATATTTACACTAAATATTAAAAATATTATTTTCTAGACAGTGCTCAGAACCTCTTCTCATATGTTCCTCAAGTGCATATACACAATCACTCCTGAATGGTTTCTCTCACTCGTGACATCACCTGCTACAATTTAAAAATTCCCATCATACACCATGGTTTCATCACATACCAGGCCACTCAATTTAAATTAGATGAATAATTTAAATCTACATCATAAGATACCCTTGGAAAGTAAGTTATTTCTTTCTCTATACATTTGATACTCAAGTTTATAATTGTATTTGAAAGCATTTATGGTAAATTAATTTTCTGAAATGGAATTTGAAGTGCTAGTTTCTACCCTTCAGATACCACCAAAACCCAAGTTTAAGACATTGTCAACAGCCATGCTAATCTGGTTTGGAAGGACTGGATACATTCTAAGTCTTCTTATTCCAAAATCAAGTTCCAATTTCTCCAGAAAGTTTTTCCTGGGACTTAGCCTATAGTCACTGTGTCTTCTCTAAATTCTCAAGGCCTTAATGTCTGAAGCATTTTTTTGGCTGAATGTAAGGACTTAACGTTCTCTAACTTGTCTTTTCAGGTATGGGTCCATCAGCACATGTTAGCTGATAAGCTCTTTGACAAAAGTTCCCTTGCTTCTAAGAAATAGAGATCTGACATATTTGAGTTCCTAAAAGAAATGGCTATACATAGAAACAAAAATAAAATCTATATAAACAGACTTAATGGAAATTTAGAAGGAGCCAATCAAACATGTCTCAAAAGTAAAGGAAGCACAGCATCTCTAACAGGCATCTCAGAATTACTTTAAATATTTCTATTATTGTTCTCTTACAACCTGTCTGACAGCAGTCAGAGTGATCTTTTTTTTTTTAAGCACATATAGATCAGATTTCCAATTTAAAACACCCTCTAGAGTTTCTAGTAGATTGCAAGAGGACAGGACATAAAATCATATTGGAATTTTGGTGGCCACAAAGGGGAGGATCAACTCTCCATCTCTTACACTGATTCCCCCTGGTCTCCAGAAACCCCAGTAGGAGAATTACACACAGGGACCAAGGGCCTGTTGTACAAAGTAAGAACATTCCATTTGTACTTGAGACTTAGGTCACCACTCCAGGAATATTTAATGGAGACTATATTCATTTCCTGTAGCTACTGTAAAGCAGACACAAACTTGGTAGCTTAAAGCAATAGAACTTTCTTCTCTCCCAGTTCTAGAGACCAGAAGTCTGAAATCAGTACCACTGGGCTAAAATCAGTGTGTGGATATGGCTGAATTCTCTCTGTGGGCTCTAGAGAAAATCCCATTCCTTGTCTCTTTTCTGTAGCTTCTGTTGGCTGCAAGTACTCTTTAGCTTGTGACTCTATCACTCCAGTCTTCAAAACCAGCATCTTCAACTCTCTCTCTCTGCTCTGACTTTCAGCACCATACCCCTATACATACAAAATCCCTCTGCCTCTCACCTGTAACAGCATTTATGGCCCATCTAGATAATCCAGGATTGCCTATCCATTTTAAAATCCTTTACTTACTCACATCTGCAAAGACCTTTACTCCAAATAAGGTCCCACTTACAAGTTCTGGAGAGTAGGACTTGAAATCTTTAGGGTGCCAAGTTTCAGGCAATGATATGGACCATCTATAGGTTTCCAGTTAAGGTAATATAGACACACAACAAGCTTGTCCAGTTCTAGAACCAAAATCTGCATCAGCAAGGCCAAACCCACACGAGAGGGGAAAAAGCAAAGCATCCAGATATCCCAGAGGAATGTGTGCCTCCAGCTTCTAGCATGCTGAAATGCCCATTTCTCTGAGTCCTTCTGACAGATTCTCATTGCCCTTAGAATAAGTTTCAAAATTCTTACCATGACCTACAAATCCAACATGATCTGACTGCTCTTTGCTTCCCTGACCTCTTGTCATACTACACTCCCCTGCATTCAGGGGCTCTTTCAAAAAATGAGAATGTAGAAAGAACTTCTAACCGAGGGGCCTCTGTACTTGCTATCTTCTTGGTCCAGAATCCTTTTGTTTATTGATTTTCTTGCTTATTTATCAGGAGTCATATCATCAGAACAAAAGTTCCCTCAAGTAAGAATCTTTCTTGTCTTTCTTCCCTCCTATATCCTCAACATCTGACACAGAATCCATTCTCTCAAGAAGTTTTAAGAGTGAGACACATAAGACCAAGAAATGATATAAGCATCCCAGGCACTCAGTAAATGTTTGATTCATAAATCCACACAGGTGGACAGGTGAGGAGTCAGGTGTCAGCACTGTGAGAACCTCACAAAAACATTTCTAGGCAAAACCCTGGAAAGGGAATACCTTTCATGGAAAAGCATACAGATACCTTAGACTATGTCAAGATTAGGTGGGATTGCATGACAGAAAAAGAAAGCTAAGAATGAAAAGATTTTCCTAGTTTATAGTTAGGATATCAACATTATAGCTACATTTCAGTCTTGCTAAATTTTACAAATATCTTCAGTGTAGATAAGAGCTTATGTTCTTAAGAAATAAATATTAATGCATTCTGAAGCTTAATGTAATTACCTTTTCCAAGACTGTATTTGATTTAGGATAGAATAATATGATACCAATATTGTTCTTGCTTTATTGTTTTAAATGTTATCTATATAAAAGGAAATTCCTTCAAAATTACTTTCTAGAAAGACCCTTTAACAGGTACTTCGCATAAAAGCAGGGATAAATGCTACTTTTGGACATGTAATCACAAAATCATGATGCTGCTGGTAATAGTCCACTGGATAAAACTCTTTTAAGACAAAATTGCTAGCTATTAAATAGCTCTTGTTTGGTAGGTGATAATATAGTCAACTGGCAAAATACTATTTCAGAGTAGCCTTGTTTCACTCCAGTCCTGTACCGTTATTTAAATTAACAGCAAAGGGCCTTCTTGTTCTAAATCAATTTCAGATTCCAGGTAAAAGTAGTACCAAATAAAATAGAATTAACACATAGGACATAATGGTAAAAACAATTTATAAAGATATTATCCAAGTCACCAACTCTACCATTAACTATTGCCTGACCTAGGTAAGTCATTTTCCCTCCCTGAGGATCAAATCTCTCATCTTCTCAAAGAGGTGTGTGCCACAAATTACCTCTAGGATATCTTCAGCTCTTAGATTTGGTGGAGATATACTTATATCCCAGACCAGGCATGGTGCTAGAAGTAAAGAACCTGACTGCCAATGCAAGAGACATAAGAGATGCAGGTTTGGTCCCTGAGTTTGGAAGATCGCCTGGAGGAGGGCATAGCAATCCACTCCAGTATTCTTGCCTGGAGAATGCCATGGGCAGAGGAGCCTGATGGGCTCCAGCCCATAAGGTTGCAAACAGTCGGACACAACTGGACAGACTTAGCACACACATGTCAGACCAGGCTGTGATAAATAATGAGGCACTCAAGCAGGAACTGTGAGACAAGATCTCAGGCTAAGACGTGATCTAAGGAAGGCTCATCTACTGACAGGAAAAGATTTGGGTGAGACAGGGCTGCAAGGAAGCACTGGTCTTTTTCCCATTTAAAAACTTGGGAAAGAAAATCAAGAAAGAGTTACCTCTTGGTCCTACCTGCCTTATTCTTACTTCCTTATACTGGGCAAGAGAGGAAAAAAAAGTGCAAGTGTTAGTCACTCAGTTGTGTCCAACTCTTTGCAACCCCATAGGCAATAGCACACCAGGCTCCTCTGTCCTTGGGATTCTTCAGGCAAGAATACTGGAGTGGGTTACCATTTCCTACTCCAGAGGTTCTTCCTCACCCGGGAATTGAACCTGGTTCTCCTGTATTGCAAGCAGATTCTTTACCATCTGAACCACCAGAGAGGCCCAATACTGGGTATAAGCTCCCCAGTTTCAACATAGATCAACGACAAACAAATTGTAGTGCGTGCGTTACTAGGTGCAACCAAAACTCATGCCAATGCCATACCGTGGTTTTGCACAACTCTTGACAAGCAGGGGCCAGGAAACTGATTTGACTGTTCACGGGACCATCTGAATGGACTACAGCCTATGTGGACAGAATTATTCATTGTGTCTCCAGAAAGCCCTCAAATAACCGTTGATATGAATAAATGGTAACACAATTCTTTTATCTGGAACACTGTACTTGTGATTACAAACGTCTTCACGGACTCACTATTCCCACATACACGTCATGAAACCAAAAATTTCCTGTTTCTTTAAAACTCTTTCCATTTGAGAAGAGGCTTGGTCTTATTTCTTAGAAGGGCTCTATACAATGTCTGTGACTATATCTTTAAGTACCAGCCTCTTCTCCTTTTTCAAAGAAATGTTTCCACTGAGGGTAATACAACCTTTATGAATTTTTTAACCGACATTCTTTGTACCTTTTTCCCTTACTAAAATGGAAAATGTGTTTCTCAGGATTCTTTTCTGGGCCTTAAACATTTTTAAAGAGTACGTTTCCTTTTACTGTGTCTAAGTTTAGTTCCACACAAATGAATCTGATCGTTTCAGGCTCTAATCACTACAAGATGGCACATTTCTGAAAACCACCAGGAAAACACTGGTTGCCCTGTGCAGACTTCCTAAAAGAAATGTAACCTTTTAGTGGCCCGTAACTACTCAAGGATAATGATATAAAAGCACCTTGCATAGGACTGCTTTTCTCAGGAGAGCCTCTGGGCCTTCCTAACACCACATTTTTCCATATCTCCAGATGCTGGGGAACTTGATCCTACCACCATATGTTCCAAATTCCAAATAACTCTCCCCTCTTTGAGCCCAAATCCATGATGCTCAGTTCTCAGAGAGCTGTGAAGAAGAGCATCAACCCAGTAAATGAATTTCCAGTGAAATGCAGTATTGATGATGGCCTCCAGGCCTACTTCTTGTGGAGGGAGCAGGAGGGGAGTGCTGGTGTCCTTAGAGTTCTAAGCAGAGAACAGAGAGCCTGAACAGAGAGGTTAGAGCCCAGATGGGTTTCCTTCTTAGAGCACTGCAGGCTCCATAGGTAGACCTATGTTCACCAGTGGTCAGGAACATATGTGTACAAATAAAAATAAAATACTGATTGAGCAAAGGTCTGAATATAATTTCGGATAAGGTGGGAGTTTGTTTATAACTTTCAGTACATGAAATATCCTGGGCAAAAAGAACAGCATATAATAGGATTCTCTCCATCCCAGCTTCTCCTTGGTGCTCTTCCTTGTCACCACCTTCTTGTCATTAGAGAGAAGAATGCATCTCAAATGAAACTAGGCCTCCTTGCTCTCTCCTTAAGTTTCATCCTAGCACAAAAATACTTTCAAAAGAAAAATAAATTGTACTAGTTTAACCCTAAAAAATAAAGATGTCTTTATTGAAGGTTTCTTCAGAAGGCAGCATTCAGGGAATTCACAAAGGAAGTCTTTCTAAAACTTTTATTTAACCCCTTAATTTCTGCCCAATGTCTCACTTCTTAGTATTCTTTCTTCCTTTCTGTCCTCCTGCCCCCAGTTTTCCTTGACTCTATTTTTTTCTCTCTTCCCACCTGAAATAATTTGCCCTTCTCTAAATTTCAATTTTCCTCTTCATTTTAACCTCTTATCAGCCTGAGAAAGACCACACTCTTTCTTTTACATCTCTCTCACATGAGAGAGGGGAGTCCTGGGGTTAAAGAGAAGCTGAGTCTGGAAGACAGAAAGGCTAATGGATAAGAGGCCGAAGGAAAGCATCAATTACCAACATAGAGGATGCATGTATCTGTGCTAAGTCACTTCAGTCATGTCCTACTCTGCGACTCTATGGACGGTAGCCCGCCAGGCTCCTCTGTCCATGGGATTCTCCAGGCAAGAATACCGGAGTGGGTTGCCATGCTCTTCTCCAGGGGATCTTTCCAACCCAGGGATCAAACCTGCCTCTCTTAGCATTTCCTAGTATTGGCAGGCAGGTTCTTTACCGCTAGCACCACCTGGCAGAGTCCACATGAAATGGAACACAAATGTTCCCAGGTGTAAGGTCCAACACATGTGTTCAGCTCTGGTTCAAGTAGGAAGCAAATACTGTGGGGCATTTGAGGGAGCTTTTCACTTGGCTAGAGAGAACAAACATGGCACTCATATGAAAAGTAAGCTGATCCACGGGTCAAGAGAGGAGGTGATGGAAAGACTGAAACTTGTCTCCAGGGAAAAGGGATGACACAAATCCGAGATCTTGATTTAAAAACAGAGTTAACTGGAAGGCTGCAGAGAAATAAAGAAAAGCTCTCACCAAGAGCAGGAATAAGACCAGCTCCGAAGTACAGCACAGCAACAAATGGACCAGTTCCATGGAACCATTAGACAGCAACCGATGGGCAGTACCTTGGGAGTGTCACCATCAGAATGAATTAATCCCAGTAATTTTTCTTCTTTTATTTCATTTCACTCACATGAGAATAAGGGCTGGTGTGCTAGAGAAGTCAGTCCTAAGGAGAAGAGAGAGGTCTAGAGAATACTGTGACTGTGGGCTTCAGGGCCACCAGGACACCGTCCCGGGACATGGGCTAGAACTCCTGGCAGGAAGCTTCAGTTACAGCGCCTGCAATGAGTGGCCGAGGGAGCAGAACCAAGCTTGGGCTCACAGGAGGAACCCGGAGGATTCACACACTCTAAGCCCCCTTATCCTACACCCAGGGGGACTGCAACAGCTGCTTCCGGGGTTGCTGCAGTGTTCTGAGTGCTGGGTGGAAACACAGCCCTGCCTCTCTTCTTTACAACAAACAGGATTATAATGTAAGAGCCTGAAGATTAACTTGTGGTCATGATTCCCAGGAGGATGGTGAAACTCTTAAATAGTCACCTGATTTGATGAGAATCAGAGTTTTCCAGGTAGCCATTCCCTTCGCCAGGGGATCTTCCCAACCCAAGGATCGAACCCAGGTCTCCTGCACTGCAGGCAGATTCTTTACCAGCTGAACCACAAGGGAAGCCCAAGAATACTGGAGTGGATAGCCTATCCTTTCTCCAGCCAATCTTCTCAACCCAGGAATCGAACCCGGTCTCCTGAATTGCAGGTGGATCCTTGACTAACTGAACTATCAGGGAAGGACTTAGAATTTTTCTTTCCTTTCCAGTTCACAGTGATACAGGGACTAAGGCACAGGAATTGTAATACCACAAACACTGTCAGACACACAAAAATCATATGTGACCAGCCCATACCATGGGTTGCCGCCAGGCAGAAGTTTTAAAATGCCTTCATCCTTTCCTCTTATCTTGTTTGCCTTTTTAACCAAGTAAAGTAATGCTTTCCAGCTTCCTCTGATTCTACTACTAGAAGTAAATGGTAACTCCATAAAATACGTACTATGGTTCAATAATTTGCCTCTTCCCAGGGACATCTGCACTTAAAATATGCTAGACTTGAGAAATGAAAGAGGAACTAGGCAGAAATGCAAGCACTTCTTTTTTTTATTAATTAATTTATTTTTTCCTTTACAGTATCGTGTTGGTTTTGCCATACATTGACATGAATCTGCCATGGGTATACATGTGTTCCCCTTCCAGAACCCCTCTTCCACCTCCCTCCCAATTCCATCTCTCTGGGTCATCCTGGTGCACCAGCCCTGTGCATCAAACCTGGGCTGGCAATTGATTTCACATATGATAATTAACATGCTTCAATGCCGTTCTCCCATATCATCCCATCCTTGCCCTCTTCCACAGAGTCCACGAGACTGTTCTATACATCTGCATTTCTTTTGCTGTCTCACATGCAGGGTTCTCATTACCATCTTTCTAAATTCCATATATATGCGTTAGTATACTGTATTGTTGTTTTTCCTTCTGGCTTACTTCACTCTGGATAATAGGCTCCAGTTTCGTCCACCTGAGTAGAACTGATTCAAATGAATTCTTTTTCTTTTTCTTTTCTTTTTTTATTGTTTTTGCCATACAATGCCATAATATCACTATGGGTTTACATATGCTCCCCCTCCAGAACTCCCCTCTCTCCTCCCTTCCTCCTCCCTCCCCCCAGGAAATCTCGATGCACCAGCCCCGAGCATCAATCCTGGGCTGGCGATTGATTAGACATATGATAATTAATATGTTTCAATGCCATTCTCCCATATCATCCCACCCTTACCCTCATCCACAGAGTCCATGAGTCTATTCTATACATCTGCGTTCCTTTTGCTGTCTCGCATGTTGGGTTCTCGTTACCGTCTTTCTAAATTCCATATATATGTGTTAATATACTGTATTGTTGTTTTTGCTTCTGGCTTACTTCACTCTGGATAATGGGAATAGAAAGGCCAGAGATAAATCCACGCATCTATGGACACCTTATCTTTGACAAAGGAGGCAAGAATATACAATGGAGAAAAGACAACCTCTTTAACAAGTGGTGCTGGGAAAACTGGACAGCCGCTTGTAAAAGAATGAAACTAGAACACTTTCTAACACCATACACAAAGATAAACTCAAAATGGATCAAAGATCTAAGCATAAGACCAGAAACTATAAAACTCCTAGAGGATAACATAGGCAAAACACTCTCTGACATAAACCAAAGTGGGATCCTCCATGACCCACCTCCCAGAATATTGGAAATAAAAACACGAATAAACAAATGGGACCTAATTAAAATTAAAAGTTTCTGCACAACAAAGGAAACTATAAGCAAGGTGAAAAGACAGCCTTCAGAATGGGAGAAAATAATAGCCAATGAAGCAACGGACAAACAATTAATCTCAAAAATATACAAGCAACTCCTGCAGCTCCATTCTAGAAAAATAAACAACCCAATCAAAAAGTGGGCCAAAGAATTTAACAAATGAATTCTTTTTAATGGCTGAGTAATATTCCATTGTCTATATGTACCACAGCTTTCTTATCCATTCATCTGTTGATGGACATCTAGGTTGCTTCCATGTCCTGGCTATTGTAAACAATGCGGCGATGAACATTGGGGGTATACGTGGCTCTTTCAATTCTGGTTTCCTCAGTGTGTATGCCCAGCAGTGGGATTGCTGGGTCATATGGCAGGTCTATTTGCAGTTTTTTAAGGAATCTCCACAGTTTTCCATAGTGGCTGTACTAGTTTGCATTCCCACCAACAGTGTAAGAGGGTTCCCTTTTCTCCACATCCTCTCCAGCAATTATTGCTTGTAGACTTTTAGATGGCAGCCATTCTGACTGGTATAAAGTGGTACCTCCTTGTGGTTTTGATTTGCAAGAAATGCAAGCACTTCTAATGTCCCTCAAAATAGACAAAAAAATGGCTTCTTACTCCTCTAGGTAGTGAAAAGTGAAATTGTTCATTATTCAGTTGTGTCTGACTCTTTGCAACTCCATGGAATGTTGCCCACCAGGTTCCTTTGTCCATGGAATTCTCCAGCCAAGAATACTGGAGTGGGTAGCCATTCCCTTCTCCAAGGAATCTCCCCAATCCAGGAATTTAATCTGGTCCTCTGCATTGCAGGCAGGTTCTTTACCGCCTGAATCACCAGGGAATCTGATCTTGTTAGTGCATTTTACTTCGCACATACTTGAGGGGTATGGTAAGCTCCTATAACCAATTTCCAACTGCAGTATTCCTGCCACAGGGAACTCGAAGCCTTTGCAACGATTTACCAAACTAAACCAAAATTTTTTTCTCATGGGGGAACTGAGACTGTGTGCTGGATCATAAGCTAGTCCACAAAGTGTTACTTTGAAGTTATTATCAAGAAGAACACATGTGATTCCAATAATGGCCCTGATGACAGAACTGAAACTGTCAAATGCATAGTCTCGGTTCTCTGAGAGCACAGGCTGCCTGTGCGTTCACCGTTGGTGGCACAACCAAAGGGCAAACGGCCATAGAGGGAGCAGTAGAAAGGAGAAGCCAAGTCCATTCTGAAAGAGAGAGAGGCATCAAGAAAGCCAGTCCTCCTCAGACAAAGCATGCAGAACCTGACAGTCAATATGATACACCGCTAGATGGACATGTTACATGGGTCTCATTTTTGCTCCAACAACTTGCCACAATTCATTACCATAAAATACAGTGATACAGATATAATGTAAAATATTCAGTACACGGTATTTGGGGAAATGAATTCTACCATTGGCTGTCACTTCAAAATAATACACCATAGCTAAAGATATTGATATTCAGAAGAAAAGTAGCAAAGATACACTGTACTCAAAATAATGAAAGGCCCATGCGTGCTAAGTAGCTTCATTAGTGTCCAACTCATTGTGACCCAATGGACTGTAGCCCTCTGTCCATGGGATTCTCTAGGCAATAATACTGGAAAGGGTTGCCATGTCCTCCTCCAGGGGATCTTCCTAACTTAGGAATTGGACCTGTGTCTCTTATGTCTCCTTCACTGACAGGCAGGTTCTTTACCACTAGTGCGACCTGGGAAGCTCAATGAAAGGCCCATTTGACCACAAATAAAGCATGCGCCTGGAAAACATATCCTTTGACAATTACAACATCAACAACTTTGCCTTAAATAATATTATCTATAGCATTGTTAATACTGTTCACCTGAATTTTACAGGTTTTGGAGTTTTTTTTTAATGTTATTTTTTACTCAGTTTTATAATTGTAAAACCCTGTAAAGCTAGAGTTCATTTCTGGTTTTATGTTTATACACATTTTAGTAACAGTATTCTAAAAATTATTCATCTACCTTGGGAATTTAGGAGAATTCTTTTTTCTTTAGAAAGAGTCCATGAGGGCTTCCTGGTGGCTCAGTGGTAAAGAACCCAATTCACCTGCCAATGCAGGAGACACGGGTCTGATTCTTAATCTGGGAAGATTCCACATCTGCGGAGCCCATGGGCCACAACCATTGAGCCTGTGCTTTGGAAACTGCAACTACTGAGCCCGCATGCCATGCTACTGAATCCTAGGTACCCTAGAGCTTGTGCTGCATAACGAGAGAAGCCACTGCAATGAGAGGCGAGCATGCTGCCACGAAGAGTGGCCCCTGCTCACCACAACTTGAGGAAACCAAAATTTCAAGCACAGCCGTGAAATCCAGCACAGCCCAAAATAAATAAATAAGTTAATTAATTAGTCAATTTTTCAAAAGGGTCCCTGAATAACTTTTGGTGGAAAGACATTACATTTTGCCAGAATTAGAAGCAATAAATTAAACTGGGTAAGGTCTAGGTCATGATTAAATTCCTGGCTCTGTTACTTTCTAGCTGTGTGCATGTAAATAATATAGATTACTCAAGAGTAAGAGCATAAAAGAACTGTGTTTAGCAGCATTCAAGTCCCATCACCTCTCTGGTGTAATACAAGGCCATTTTAGATCAACTCCAATTTCCAAAATGAGATGAGTAAGTTAGGTGACGTGGTTAATTTCAAGATTAGCCAACTTATTTTTCAGACTACAAGTATCAATCTCAAAATTTTTTCCTGAGAGCAAGAAGTTCTAAAAGATATACAGGATCCTATACAGACTTTTCTTGCTGTTGTTGTTAACCTAATTAATGTATTTGGGTGGCACTGTGGATCATCTTTTGCATGACCTTCAATTGGCCTTGACTTAGCATGCTACTAGCTATACTCTTCAAGCCATCATTTTAGCAGAAATAAATGCTTTCCTTGATAGCAGTGATTACTGAACTATGTAATTCAGATGGGCTAGTTTGGTTCAGTCACTCAGTTGTGTCCGACTCTTTGTGACTCTATGGACTGCAGCATGCCAAGTCTCCCTGTCCATCACCAACTCCTGGAGCTTGTTCAAACTCATGTCCATCCAATTGGTGATGTCATCTAACCATCTCATCCTCTGTCGTCCCCTTCTTCTCCTGCCTTCAATCTTTCTCAGCATCAGAGTCTTTTCAAATGAGTCAGTTCTTCTCATTAGGTGGGCAAAGTATTGGAGTTTCAGCTTCAGCATCAGTCCTTCCAATGAATATTCAGGACTGAGTTCCTTTAGGATGGACTGGTTGGATTTCCCTGCAGTCCAAGGGACTCTCAAGAGTCTTCTCCAACACAAGCATCAATTCTTCAGTGTTCAGCTTTCTTTAGAGTCCAACTCTCACATCCATACATGACTACTGGAAAAACCATAGCCTTGACGAGACAGACCTTTGTCAGCAAAGTAATGTCTTTGCTTGTTAATATGCTGTCTAGGTTGGTCATAACTTTTCTTCCAAGGAGCAGGTGTCTTTCAATTTCATGGCTGCAGCCACATTTGCAGTGATTTTGGAGCCCCAAAATAAAGTCTCTCACTGTTTCCCCATCTATTTGCCACAAAGTGATGGAACCAGATGCCATGATCTTAGTTTTCTGAATATTGAGTTTCAAGCCAGCTTTTTCACTCCCCTCTTTCACTTTCATCAAGAGACTCTTCAGTTCCTCTTCACTTTCGGTCATAAGGGTGGCATCATCTGTATATCTAAGGTTATTGATATTTCTCCCTGCAATCTTCATTCCAGCTTGTGCTTCATCCAGCCCCGCATTTTGCATGATGTACTCTGCATATAAGTTAAATAAGCAGGGTGACAATATACAGCCTTGATGTACTCCTTTCCTGATTTGGAATGAATCTGTTGTTCCATGTCCAGTTCTAACTGTTGCTTCTTGACCTGCATACAGATTTCTCAGGAGGCAAGAAAGGTGTTCTGATATTCCTATATCTTGAAGAATTTTCCACAGTTTGTTGCAATCCACACAGTCAAAGGCTTTGGTGTAGTCCATAAAGCAGAAGTAAATGTTTTTTCTGGAACTCTCTTGCTTTTTTGATGATCCAATGGATGTTAGCAATTTGATCTCCGGTTCCTCTACCTTTTCTAAATCCAGCTTGAACATCTGGAAGTTCTCGGTTCAAGTACTGTTGAAGCCTTGCTTGGAGAATTTTGAGCATTACTCTGCTAGCATGTGAGATGAGTGTATTTATGTGGTAGTATGAGAATTCTTTGGAATTGCCTTTCTTTGGGATTGGAATGAAAACTGACCTTTTCCAGTCCTGGGGCCACTGCTGAGTTTTCCAAATTTGCTCACATATTGAGTGCAGCACTTTCACAGCATCATCTTTTAGGACTTGAAGTAGCTGAGCCTCTTAGCCTCAGGACACAGCCCTAACCCCATTCACCAGGGGGCACTGGGACACTTCACAGCAAGCAACCAGCCAGGTGAGAAGATAGCCCTGCCTATGAGTAGGCAGACTGCCTAATGATTCCCTGAGCCCATAGCAACCCATAGTCATGGCCTGTCCAGCAAAAGAGTCCTCATCTTTTAAGACTTAAAATAGCACAGCTATATTTCTAACAAACCAGCCCAACCTGCCCACCAGCATGTGGACACTTCCCCAGGACCACTGCAGACCCACAGCCATGCAGGACGTAGGTCCCCCAGCAGCAGCTGACACTAGGTCTGAGACACATTAGGCGCCTCAGCGGCAGCCCCAGGATCCAGCACCACCCCGTAGCCAGCTGACACAGATTCCAGAGCCTGAGAGCCCTGCAAGCACAAGCCCCAGGAACAGCCTCACCCACCAGTGAGTGAGTACGAAACCTGGGACCTCCTAGGCCTCAGGCCCCCCCACCAGCAAGACAATATTAGCTCTAACATACTTCGGATCCTTCAACCAGCCACCTTGGGATCCAGCCCCAATCTCCAGCAGGCCAGCACTAGCCATGGGATACTTCAAAACTATGGCCAGCCACATAATGAAATAGTCCAACACCCCAGCAGGCCAACACTGGATCTAGAAACCCTGAATCCCAAATCACCCACAACCCAGTTCTGTTCAGCAGACCTCCCCCCTCCCCACTGCTGAGATTTTGAACAAACCACCTTGTGAGCTAGCCTGCCGACAAGTGGCTGACAACCTCCAAACAAACAGGGCCTGGAAACCAGCCAGACTAGGGGCCAAGGAACCTCCCAGATTGTTCATGGTAGTCGCCCTGCCACAACAGAAAGAAACACGCAGCTCACAGAGGTGGCAACCCTTGAGAATATCTTTCATGGCCGTTGGGAAGTGTAATGCTGAGATGCATAGGACATTGCTCACAAAAGACTACTTCTCTAAGTTCGGGAGATATAACATACCAGACATATAGAGACAAAAACAGCAAATCAGACAAAACAAGGCAATAGGGGAACTCATTCCAAGAGAAAGAACAGGATAAGACCTCAGAAAAACTAAGTGAAGTGGCAATAGGCAATCTACCCAAGAAAAGGTTCAAGGTGATTATTATAAAGAAAATCAAAGAACTTGGAAGAACAATGAATGAACAGAGTGAGAAGTAAAAACTTTTTAATAGAAAATATAAAGAAGAACCAGAGATGAAGAATATAGTAACAAAATAAAAAAAGAAGCTAGATGGAATCAGTAGTAGAGTAAATCTTACAGATGAACAGATAAGCAAGCTAGAAGATAGTGTAGTAGAAATCACACAAGCTTAACAGAAGAAAGAAACATCAATAAAAAGAACTGAGGACAGAATTAGTGGCCACTGCGACAGCACCAAGCATGTACGACGTGGCCAAATGGGTACAAAGCAAGGGGCATAAAAAGTGAGGAGATGGGGAAGATAAGCCACACAAACAGAAATCGAAAGAGAGACAGCAATGTCTGTACCAGACAAAGTACTCTTGAAGACTGCAAAAGGAAACAAAGAACAACCCTACATAATGATCAAGTGATCAGTACAAGAAGATACAATAATTCTAAATGTATATACACCCAACATGAGGCAGATATTAACAGACATAAAGGAAGAAATTGACAGTAACACAGCAATACTAGGGAATTTAACACCCCGATTACTGCAATGGACAGAATATCCAAAGAGAAAAATCTTTAAAAAAACACTACATTTAAATGTCACATGAAGTCTAAAGGAGTTAATAATACATATAGAGTATTCCATCCAAATGTAGCAAAATACACATTCTTTTTAGTGCACATGGAACATTATCTAGGATAGATTACATGTTAGGCCACAAAACATATCTCAGTTAGTTTAAGAAAACTGAAATTATATCAAGCGTTTTTCCAAACCCCAGCTCTGTGAGACTAGAAATCAAGTACAAGAAAATAAACTGCAAAAAACACAAACACATGGAAAGCTAAACAATATGATACTAAACAAGCAATGAATCACTGAAGAAATCAGAGGAAATAAAAAGTTACCTGGAGAAAAATGAAAATAAAATACAGTGATCTGAAATCTATGGGACATACTGTAGCAAAAGTAGTCCCAAGAGGGCAGTTTATATCTCTACAATCCTACCTCAAGCCAGTGGTTATCAACTTAAGTGATTAAGAGATACAAACTACTGTGTATAAAATAAATAAGCCACAAGGAATATAGTCAATATTTTATGATAACTTTAAATGGGGTATAATCTTTAAAATTTTGAATCACTATGTTGAACATTTGAAACTAATATAATGTAAATCAACTATACCTTGGTTTAAAAAAAAGCTGTGGCTTTTAAAAGATTTTTGGGAAATTTTATAGAGCTCCTTGAGGTGCTAATCAATACAACAAAATTCCTTGAGTAAAAAAGAATATGGTAAAGCAGTCAGACTAAGATTAGAAATTGGGTCTGCTAATTCCTGTCTGTGTAATCTAACAATACAAGATAAATCCTACAGTATGATGTAGATTTTACAATATAAGCTAAAATTTTGTAAAGTCCAGAGTCAGCTTAAAATTAAGCAAAATACATTGTCTGAAAGGACTCTAAATAAATCTAGTTGCAGAGAACTAGTCTAGGTGAAACACGATTCATTCAGATCCTTGACTTATAAAGTGGGGTGAAGAATGGAAGTCTAGAAGAAAGCATATGAATACATTCCCATCATAAAGATTTCAATCTTAAAATCAATCTGTTGAATAGGAATTCTTAAGCATCATGTGATCACTTTATCTAAAGATCAAAATCACTATTAAGATACCATCTTTTTCTTAGATGTTGTGCATACTGTGTACAACATAAAATCCTGGAACTGTTATCTCTTCTAGAAACAGTGTGCTTGGTTAGTCAGTCTGCAGTTACAAACTGATTCTTCATACCAGTTACTACAGTTAGAATAAGCATCCATATACCTTGTTAATCAAGTTTCTCCAATCCCCTCGCACATCACCATTTCTTCATTTACCCTACTCCAAGCCTCCCAACACTCCATCTTATGAACACTTCCTACTCCAAGTATTTCCATCCATAGAAAACTCTGACTTTCACATTTTATACCATCTGAGGATCCTCAAAGATTGACACAGAAGTTCCTAAGATCTCACCCCAAAATGTTGTAATTAAAATATGGAATAAGATGTGGACTTTAAATAGATATTAATTTTCTCTTGCTGTGTAAGAAGTAGCTACCACAAACTTGAAAGTTTAAAACAGTATCATTTATTATCTTACAGATCCTGTAGGTCACAAGTTCAAACATGGCTTAGCTCATCTGCTCAGAGTCTCATCAGGCTGAAATCAAAGTATTCAGTGTATCTGTAAGTCCCTGTGAGATGTGCAGTCTTCTCCAAGTTTATTCAGATTGTTGACAGAATTCAGATTTCTGTTGGAGACTGGAGCTCCTCTGGGTACCCACAATTCTTTGCTCTGTGCCCCTTGTAGACACTTCATTATATAGCTGTCTGCTTTTCTCTTGCAGCTGAAAAGTTCTTCTCATGTCTGCATCTCTTCCTTCAAAAATGGTTAGTCCTTTTAAGGGCTATCTTGATTAGGCTATGGACCCTCTCCTCCCTTATTACACAATCTCCTTTTTCAATTTACTAAAGCTATTTTGAGACCTTTAATTACATCTGCAAAATCCCTTCACTGCTGTCATACAATGCAACCTAATTACAAAGTGAAATATGTTATATTCACAGTCCTGCCCATATTAAATGGAACAAAATTATACAGAGTATGTACATCAGCAGGTGGGGATCTTGGAAACCATCTTATAATTCTGCCTACCACAGACACCTTACTTTGCTACTATTCTAGATTTCCATTCTATAGATTCTCAGAAGTTTTGAACCTAAGTTTTTTAAGGGCACCTTTAACTGAAGCAAGAAGCATCATAGGCTGGAAAATGAATAGGATCCCTATGCATTGCAGGATGTATATTGAGGATGTTTCCTCATTCTCAAAGGGGAACAAAGGGCATGAAAGAAGACAGGAGAGAAAATTTATCATCTGTATGTTGCCTTTCTCTATTTAAACTATATATAAGAATGTAAAAAACCTTTTAAACTATTTGCATAGACTGCATATAGTATAACACAATCATGGATTTCACCAGATTACTATTAGAGTGAATGTCTCTTAAAATGAAAAGATATATAAATGGCTTATAGAGACAGTTTTCAGTTTCAAAGAATATAACTGACAAAATTGAAAAATAAATCCAATGATCAAGGTGTAAGTTTTTCATACTATTCTTAAAAACCTTTTCCAAAAGTTCATTGTATCTGAACTGGTTTTAGGATGCCCAAAATACTGTATTGTTGTTTTTCCTTCTGGCTTACTTCACTCTGGATAATAGGCTCCAGTTTCGTCCACCTGAGTAGAACTGCTTCAAATGAATTTTTTTTTAATGCTGAGTAATATTCCATTGTGTATATGTACCACAGCTTTCTTATCCATTCGTCAGTTGATGGGCATCTAGGTTGCTTCCATGTCCTGGCTATTGTAAACAATGTGGCGATGAACATTGGGGTACACGTGTCTCTTTCAATTCTGGTTTCCTCGGTGTGTATGCCCAGCAGTGGGATTGCTGGGTCATATGGCAGGTCTATTTTCAGTTTTTTAAGGAATCTCCACACTGTTTTCCATAGTGGCTGAACTAGTTTGCATTCCCACCAACAGTGTAAGAGGGTTCCCTTTTCTCCACATCCTCTCCAGCACTTATTGCTTGTAGATTTTTGGATGGCAGCCATTCTGACTGGTGTAAAGTGGTATCTCATTGTGGTTTTGATTTGCATTTCTCTGATAATGAGTGATGTTATCCAGAGTGAAGTAAGCCAGAAGGAAAAACAAAAATACAGTATACTAACGCATATATATGGAATTTAGAAAGATGATAATGAGAACCCTGCATGCGAGACAGCAAAAGGAACACAGGTGTATAGAACAGACTCGTGGACTCTGTGGAAGAGGGCAAGGGTGAGATGTTATGGGAGAATGGCATTGAAACATGTTAATTATCATATGTGATATCAATCGCCAGCCCAGGGCTGATGCTAGGGGCTGGGGCACCGAGATGACCCAGGGGGAGGGAATTGGGAGGGAGGAGGGAGGGGGTTTCTAGAGGGGGAGCATATGTATACCCATGGCAGTTTCATGTCAATGTATGGCAAAAACAACACAATAAAGTAAAGAAAATTTAAAAAATTTAAAATAAAGGATGCCCAAAATAAAAAGTGCAATGGATATCTGGCTCTTTCAGAGTTCACCTCATGTAATAATTTATGGCAAACAATTCATATCCATTTCAGAAGTGCGTGCACTTGTTTTGCTCCAAGAATATCCCTGTACCAAAAATACGCAGAAATAAATTGCCATTGGAATGTACAACATCTTCATGATTTGGGATTTTCTTTCCACAGCTTATCAACAAGATTCTAGAATTAAATTTTATTAGACAGAAAACAAGAAACAACCTTCCTATAGTTAATGGGAACTGATAAATAAATATAAATTACAAATTAAAATGTATATAAATAATAAATATAATTTTAAGTGGATATTTAACTCAGTTAATTCACAATAACTTGGTTTGCTAATTTCTTCATTGAGAAACACATTCTGTGGGAGATCAACTGCAAGAGAGAAGACTGGAGGCTAGGAGTTCAGGAAAGTATATTTGTGCCTGTATGCAAACAAATGGGGCCATGACCTTCCTTCTGAATTTGGAGACAGTGCAATCTCAGTGCAATTGTAAGTCATTCTACTCCACATTCATTTAGTCTTAAGCATTTCATTTTAACCTAATGAAACAAATGAACCCTCATTCTCATGTTTCAGACCAGCCAGGAAAGATGAAAGCCATGGTTAACGTTTTTGAAGAAATTGTTAAAAAAAAAAAAAAAAACATTGTGTGCTTCATTGGCTTCTAATCACTCACCAGATCAAAAAGAAAATTATTTATAAAGGACTGATTAAAAACTTTCTTGTTATCTTTTTCTTCCCTTTCAAACATATTTTGGTATTATTTTGATATAGTAAGTTTCAAGGTGCATTTCCCAATGGGACCAGTCACATTAAATTTCATTAATTAGTAATGCAGCTTTGGGGCTAAGATCTCATTACGCCCACTTAATAAAATACAGAATGCAATATCTGAACTTATAAAACAATTATGTCACCAAGCATATAAAAAATATATTCTTCCAATCTACTACAAATATATAAATATTTATAAACTTAGAAATAAATATAAATATTTAATAGAAACACAGGGTGGGGGCCATAAAGAGGAAAATTAAAGCTAGTGTATTAGAAGTCACTGTCAATGGAAGATCAAGCAGATAAAATGCATTAAGAAATGAAAACATAGAGTAAGAAAAGAAGATTCAGTATACAGTGTCCAATTTACATCTACATTTTTTACAGTAATAATAAAGATTTCATTCACTAGAACTCTTCTATAATCAAAAAAAAAGTATTCAAACTTCGATTTAACTAACATCTTCTAGCATTAAGACTGATTTATCTCAGAAATATATAAAACTGGTAATCATTTGCTTTCTTTGAGATTTCTGATCATTCCCAAAACTTACATAATGCCTGGAGCATTAAACATACATTTCACTAGGAAAATGGATTATTATCTCTGTTGTCCACTTTCCACTGCTAGACCCCCTAATTATTAGCTTTTGAAAAGAACACATACATCCTTGTCTCCTACTACCTCGCCAAAGCAAATCCTTTTATTCAAATACTATATTATACTCCATCTTGCCTCTTACTGGATCCCACTCTATTAATTATCTACTTTTCTCCCACCTGTTTCCACCTTTGTAAGTGGAACTATGTACTAAAATGGCTATCCAGGCAAAAAAGCAGATGGAGTTTTACAAAGCACTTTTCTTTAAATGCTATCCCACTTGCAATATTTTAGAAAGTGAAAGTCGCTCAGTCATGTCCGACTCTTCACAACCCCATGGACTATATAGTCCACGGAATTCTCCAGGTCAGAATACTGGAGTGAGTAGCGTTTCCCTTCTCCAGGGAATCTTCCCAATCCAGGGATCAAACCCAGGTCTCCCTCATTGCAGGTGGATTCATAACCAGCTAAGCTATCAGGGAAGCCCAAATTTTAGCAATGTTTTAGATATCAAAGCAAAAACAAACAACATCAAAATACAGAAAAGAAAAAGTTGGTAAACCATTAAAAAGATGGAACCTGGAATGTTAGGTTCATGAATCAAGGCAAATCGGAAGTGGTCAAACAGGAAACAGCAAGAGTGAATGTCAACACTTTAGTAATCAGTGAAGTAAAATGGACTGGAATGGGTGAATTTAACTCATATGACCATTAAATTTACTACTGTGTGCAAGAATCCATTAGAAGAAATGGAGTAGCCATCATAGTCAACAAAAGAGTCTGAAATGCAGTACTTGGATGCAGTCTCAAAAATGACAGCATGATATCTGTTCGTCTCCAAGGCAAAGCATTCAATATTATGGTAATCCAAGTCTATTTATTCCCCAATGAATAATACTGAAGAAGCTGAAGTTGAACGGTTCTATGAAGATCTACAAGACTTTCTAGAACTAACACCCAAAAAAGATGTCCTTTTCATTATAGGGGTCTGAAATGCAAAAGTGGGAAGTCAACAAACACCTGAAGTAACAGGCAAACTTGGTTTTGGAGTACAGAATGAAGGAGGGCAAAGGCTAATAGAGTTTTGCCAAGAGAATGCACTGGTCATAGTAAACAATCTCTTCCAACAACACAAGAGAAGACTCTACACATGAACATCACTAGATGGTCAACACCGAAATCAGATTGATTATATTCTTTGTGGCCAAAGATGGAGAAGCTTTATACAGTCAGCAAAAACAAGAATGGGAGCTAACTATGGCTCAGATCATGAACTCCTTATTGCCAAATTAAGACTTAAATGGAAGAAAGTAGGGAAAATCACTAGACCATTCAGGTATGACCTAAATCAAATCCCTTACGATTATACAGTGGAAGTGAGAAATAGATTCAAGGGAGTAGATCTGATAGACATAATGCCCAAAGAACTATGGATGGAAGTTTGTGACATTGTATAGGAGACAAGGATCAAGACCATTCCCAAGAAAAAGAAATGCAAAAAGGCAAAATGGCTGTCTGAGGAGGGCTTACAAATGGCTGTGAAAAGAAGAGAAGTGAAAAACAAAGAAGAAAAGGAAAGATATACCTATTTGAATGCAGAGTTCCAAAGAATAGCAAGGAGATATAAGAAAGCTTTCCTCATTGATCAGTGCAAAGAAATAGAGGAAAACAATAGAATATGAATGACTAGAGATCTCTTCAAGAAAATTACAGATACCAAGGGAATATTTCATGCAAAGATGGGCCCAATAAAGGACAGAAAAAGTATGAACCTAACAGAAGCAGAAGATATTAAGAAGAGGTGGCAAGAATACATAGAAGAACTACACAAAAAAGATGTTCATGACCTAGATAATCACAATGGTATGATTACTCACCTAGAGCCAGACATCCTCTAATGTGCAGTCAAGTGGGCCTTAGGAAGCATCACTATGAACAAAGCTAGTGGAGGTGATGGAATTCCAGTTGAGCTATTACAAATCCTGAAAGATGACGCTGTGCAAGTGCTGCACTCAATATGTCAGCAAATTTGGAAAACTCAGCAGTGGCCACCGGACTGAAAGGTCAATTTTCATTTCAATCACAAAGAAAGGCAATTCCAAAGAATGTTTACACTGCCACACAACAGCACTTATCTCACATGCTAGTAAAGCAATGCTCAAAATTCTCCAGGCCAGGCTTCAACAGTACATGAACCAAGAACTTCCAGATGTTCATTTGATTTTAAAAAGGCAGAGAACAGCAATCAGAGCAGATAAAGATATAAAAGTGATCCAGATTGGAAAAGAAGAAGTAAAACTCCCTCTGTTTGCAGATGACATGATCCTCTACATAGAAAACCCTAAAGACTCTACCAGAAAATTACTAGAGCTAATCAGTGAATATAGTAAAGTTTCAGGATACAAAATCAACACACAGAAATCCCTGGCACTCCTGTACACCAACAATGAGAAAACAGAAAGAGAAATTAAGGAAACAATTCCATTCACCATCGAAACAAAAAGAATAAAATACTTAGGAGTATTTCTACCTAAAGAAACAAAAGACTTGTATATAGAAAACTATAAAACACTGATGAAATAAATCAAAGAGGACACAAATAGATGGAGAAATATACCGTGTTCTTGGATTGGAAGAATCAGTATAGTGAGAATGAGTATACTACCCAAAGCAATCTATAGATTCAGTGCAATTCCTATCAAACTACCAGAGGTCTTTTTCAGAGAATTAGAACAAATAATTTCACAATTTGTATGGAAATACAAAAGGAATGCAGATGTATAGAATAGACACATGGACTCTGTGGAAGAGGGCAAGGGTGGGATGATATGGGAGAATGACATTGAAACATGTTAATTACCATATGTGAAATCAATTGCCAGCCCAGGGTTGATGCTCTGGGCTGGTGCACCGGGATGTCCCAGGGGGAGGGAGTCGGGAGAGGGGAGGGAGGAGGGTTCTGGAGGGGGAGCATGCATGGACCCATGGCGGTTTCATGTCACTGTATGGCAAAACCAACACAATAAAGTAAAGAAAATTTTAAAAATAATAATAAATAAATAAATAAAATCAAAAAAAATAAAAAATAAAAAATAAATAAAAAGGCAGGGAAACCAGAGATCAAATTGCCAACATCCATTGGATCATGAGAGTTTCAGAAAAAAACATGTATTTCTGCTTTATTGACTACACCAAAGCCTTTGACTGTGTGGATCACAACAAACTATGGAAAATTCTTAGAGAAATGGGAATATCAGATCACCTCACCTGCCTCATGAGAAATCTGTATACAGGTAAAGAAGCAGTTAGAACTGGACATGAAACAACGGACTCATTCCAAATATGAAAAGGAGTATGTCAAGGCTGTATATTGTCACCTGCTTATTTAACTTATATGCAGAGTACATCACACTAAATGCTAGGCTGGATGAAGTACAAGCTGGAATCAAGATTGCCAGTAGAAATATCAATAACTTCAGATATTCAGATGACACCACCCTTAATGTAGAAATCAAGGAAAAACTAAAGAGTTACTCAGGTGGATGGAACTGGAGCCTATTATCCAGAGTGAAGTAAGCCAGAAGGAAAAACAACAATACAGTATACTAATGCATATATATGGAATTTAGAAAGATGGTAATGAGAACCCTGCATGTGAGACAGCAAAAGAAACGCTGATGTATAGAACAGACTCGTGGACTCTGTGGAAGAGGGCAGGGGTGGGATGATATGGAAGAATGGCATTGAAACATGTTAATTATCATATGTGAAATCAATCGCCAGCCCAGGGTTGATGCTTGGGGCTGGTGCACCGAGATGTCCCAGGGGGAGGGAATCGGGAGGGAGGAGGGAGGGGGGTTCTGGAGGGGGAGCATATGTAAACCCATGGCGGTTTCATGTCATTGTATGGCAAAACCAACACAATAAAGTAAAGAAAATTTTTTAAAAAAAGAAAGAAAGTGAAAGTTTGCTTAAAATTCAACATTCAGAAAGCGAAGATTATAGCATCTGATCCCATCACTCCATGGCAAATAGATGGGGAAACAATGGAAACAGTGACAGACTTTATTTTGGGGGGCTCCAAAATCACTGCAGATGGTGACTGCAGCCATGAAATTAAAAGACACTTGCTCCTTGGAAGAAAAGTTATGACCAATCCAGACAGCATATTAAAAAGCAGAGACGTTACCTTGCCAACAAAGGTCCGTCTAGTCAAGGCTATGGTTTTTCCAGTGGTCATGTAAGAATGTGAGAGTTGGCCCATAAAGAAAGCTGAGTGCCAAAGAATTGATGCTTTTGAACTGTGGTGCTGGAGAAGACTCTTGAGAGTCCCTTGGACTTCAAGAAGATCCAAGCACTCCATCCTAAAGGAGATCAGTCCTGAATATTCATTGGAAGGACTGATGTTGAAGCTGAAGCTCCAATACTTTGGCCACCTGATGCCAAGAACTGAATCATTTGAAAAGACCTTGATGCTGGGAAAGATTGAGGGCAGGAGGAGAAGGGGACGACGGAGGATGAGATGGTTGGATGGCATCACCAACTCAATGGACATGTGTTTGAGTAAACTGCGGGAGTTGGTGATGGACAGGGAGGCCTGGAGTGCTGCAGTCCATGGGGTCTCAAAGAGTCGGATATGATTGAGCTTCTGAACTGAACTGAACTGAACTGAACTCTGAAGCTTGTCAGACAGGAATGGAGACTCTGAAAGACACAGCAATGTATTCCCAGCATTCTCTTGCCTTATGCAGAGTCTGGACAATGAGTCTTCCCTTTCTACATTTTAAACTCAATTTCTAGCAACCTCAGAGGCACTGAGAGTCAGAATATACAAAGGAAATGCATCCAAGCAGATGTTAATAACTTGCTGGGTCCAACATTTAAAGCCTTTTCCTATTGGTCCACTGGGTTGGTGTCTATTGACAAAATAGTTTGGCCTGAACAAATCAATGAGGGTGGGTTCAAACCTCTTCTCCAGTGGAAAGAATTGGTCTATTTTATATTCCAAAAAAAAAAGGTAAATTTTTATAATGAAAATCAGAGCTTAACCTGCTGGGTTGAAACAAGCCATTGAGAAGGGTGAAGTATGAATCTCAGAGTAAATGACTCCCTGGTAGGCCCACTCTGAAATGGCTTTTCCTCCCTGGGTATTTCAAGTGAGTACTTCACCATGCCAAAGGACATGTCAGAAATGTGTCAGTTTACTTTCATGTTGCAAGGTAATGCGAAGCCAGAGACATTACAAGCAAAGGCATCAATCCTTGCTCATTTACCCAAAAGAGTCCATCTCATCCCCAGCAAAAACTAACACCAGCAGACAATACGTTTTAAATTAAAATGTGTAGCTACAACCTTTTTTAATCTTTAATGAGGCAAGAAGCTGATATCTTAGATAACTTAGAGAGTTTTAATGGTTATTCCAAACACACCTTTTCCCTTAAGTCATCCACCTCCTGAAGGTCTCAGTTGCCTCCTATGTACGTTGATCATGATGCATATAATGCTTTGAACACAAATGGGCCCTGAATATTCTCACCAAATCATCCTGTACTCCTTTTTCCTTTGTCTGCCACATACAAAGAACATTACCTTTCAGTTTCCTGAATATATGAAGCCCATGTCTACCTATGTCCTTCTTTCATGCTATTTTGTCCTGAAACATTCCTGCCTTTCTCAGACTAACTTGTCATACTTTTCAATTACTGGGCAATCCTCTTGTTGCAAACTGGACAGAGGAGCCTGCTTCATGCCTGCAAAGTCTCCTATGTTCTTTAAAAATCTAATAAAGGATTGGAATTAAATATAAAAAATCTGTAATTTGTTATCCCTAGTACACTGGAAACTTCATGGACTCCATGATTATAATGATCTTGTTTACCATTCTATTCCCAGTATAGCCAGATTGACTACTGCCAAGAACTGCTTGAGAAGGCAGCCTAAGCAAACATCTTATTTGGAGAAAAAATGTAGGTCTATTGAGGAGCTCATTAATTTGTTGATGGTTCTGCTTCTTTTGGCCAGAGTAGACCCAGCCTTCACCATAGTAGCTAGTTCATTTCTCATTTTAAGCTATCATTGCTCAGAGACTCATCCTTACCAAAATCAACGACATCTATGGACTTGGAAAGAATATTTACTGGCTAGCAATTTGGTGTGGGTAATTCTCAGAAGTGTACAGCTCCTTGTCAAAGCTATGGCATTCTTTTCTGCCGGAAGATTAATTGATGTAATTAGCAACAACTCTTGGGTTACTCAAGGGGCTTTTGCACTGGTAGCTTTGCCATGGATCTTACTGACCAGCCTCTGAAAGAAATATCATGAAAAGAAATGCCGGTAAAAGGCTGATAGTGGAAACTATCAGAGATTTGTATTACTTTTAAACCATACAAAGCAGAAAGTCAAGGATGCTTAAGCTAATCAAAAAGCCAGTGTATTTAGAAAAATAAAGGATAGATGCTTCATTTTTAGTATTGCAAAGGAACTGTTGGCAGAACTTTAATCTGCCACAAAAGATTTTAGTGCTATTCTTTCACTGCCACTTGGTCCACAGTGCAGGCTGTATGACTATTACCGGCCAAAGAGAGAACTTCTACTGATGGACATTCTGAAATCCAGGAGGGCCTATTGAAAAAGTGTGCTCATGACCTCTATATACTCTAAAAATCCTTTATTTCATATACATGTGCATATAAACACACAACCACAAGAGGATGTTAGAATGTGTTAGGAAAGAAAGAGTTAAAAGTATAGAAGAACACATGTCAAAATTCAATATAAGTGTTCATGAGACAAGGAGAGCTTACTGAGTCAGGACTGGCACTCAGGAATAACCAGAGGGGTCAGGTATTGATAAATCAGCTAAGGCAAAGAGAAGCAGCAGTCACCACAAGCCACATGTAAAGGATGTCCCAAGCCCAGAAGACCACAGAGCAAGCAAAAGCACCTAAATTGAGCAGAAACAGAAAAATCTTGGCCTTGGAGGAGTTTTCTGCTCTCTGGTGCTTTATCCTTAGTTGTGGATATTCACAGACCTGGGCCCTTGTCACCTGTCAGTCATGGCTAGAAAGAATACACAAGTTTGCCCTCCTGAAAATATCCAATTTTATAAAGTGGTTATAAGTTAATATTAGAATATTTTGGGCTGATTGCTTTGGTTGACTGACTTAATGATAGGGTCAAAAATGTCCTTTCTATGTCTGATTGTCTTATGATGGACCAACACTGGTTCTAAAACAAAACCTTCCATGACAAAACCTTCCATTCTCACTCTCATCAAGCTAATTTAGGGAGCCTCCTCTCTGATTTCATAACACATCATGCATACCTCTGTCATAGCATTTACTCCACTGGATTGAAATTATCTGTTTACCAGCCAGTTTGTTTCATAAAACAGGAGCTATTCCAATACGGGAGCATAGGTTTCATCTTGGTCTCACCAGTGTCATTACTCATAAATCATTCCATTTTTTTTAATTGGGTATGATTTTCTAAAAGTACATGCCTTTTATTTATTTATTTTTATTGTGTTGGTTTTGCCATACAATGACATGAAACCGCCATGGGTTTACATATGCTCCCCCTCCAGAACCCCCCTCCCTCCTCCCTCCCGATTCCCTCCCCCTGGGACATTCCCATGCACCAGCCCTGAGCATCATCCCTGGGCTGGCGATTGATTTCACATACGATAATTAACATGTTTCAATGCCATTCTCCCATATCATCCCACACTTGCCCTCTTCCACAGAGTCCACGAGACTGCTCTATACATCTGCGTTCCTTTTGCTGTCTCACATGCAGGGTCCTCGTTGCCATCTTTCTAAAATTCCATATATATGCATTAGTATACTATATTGTTGTTTTTCCTTCTGGCTTACTTCACTCTGGATAATAGGCTCCAGTTCCATCCACCTGAGTAGAACTGATTCAAATGAATTTTTTTTAATGCTGAGTAATATTCCATTGTGTATATGTACCACAGCTTTCTTATCCATTCGTCAGTTGATGGGCATCTAGGTTGCTTCCATGTCCTGGCTATTGTAAACAATGTGGCGATGAACATTGGGGTACACGTGGCTCTTGCAATTCTGGTTTCCTCTGTGTGTATGCCCAGCAGTGGGATTGCTGGGTCATATGGCAGGTCTATTTGCAGTTTTTAAAGGAACCTCCACACTGTTCTCCATAGTGGCTGTACTAGTTTGCATTCCCACCAACAGTGTAAGAGGGTTCCCTTTTCTCCACATCCTCTCCAGCATTTATTGCTTGTAGACTTTTGGATGGCAGCCATTCTGACTGGTGTAAAGTGGTACCTCATTGTGGTTTTGATTTGCATTTCTCTGATAATGAGTGATGTTGAGCATCTTTTCATGTGTTTGTTAGCCATTTTTATGTCTTCTTTGGAGAAATGTCTGTTAAGTTCTTTGGCCCACTTTTTAATTGGGTCGTTTATTTTTCTAGAATGGAGCTGCAGGAGTTGCTTGTATATTTTTGAGATTAATTGTTTGTCCGTTGCTTCATTGGCTATTATTTTCTCCCATTCTGAAGGCTGTCTTTTAAAATTGCTATTAATCTCCTACTTTCTAAACATTCTGAGAAACCAAAACCAGTAGGTTTGTGAGGTGTTTTCAGGTGGCACAGAATATTTTATCTGCTTTGTCATTCACACTAGGTCCCTGTATGAGTGCAATTTCACTTTTAAGAGTGGGAAGCTAAATGTGATTTATGTCCAGGGTGACAGATTTGACTGGTGGTGAAGAAGGAAGAATATGACATCTCTCAAGTTAAATTATACATAAAATCTTTTGATGATAAGCACACAGAGGCCTGAGTGGAAGCCACAGCTGAGCAAAGGACTTTAATAAGAACTGCAACAATTTTGTGTTACTTAGACCTGATATTAGCACTAATAACTATGCCAATAACTACAGGAAAATAGGTGATTAGAAGTTTTAGCCCAAGAGGAATCTGCATTTTACATTTAGGTCTAAAATCTTTATTGAGTTAATTTTTATGAAAGATATAAGGTCTGTTTCTGGATTCTCTTTCTTTGGCATGTTGATGCTAAGTTGTTCCAAAACCATTTGTTGAAAAGACTCTCTTTGCTCCATCATATTGCCTTTGTTCTATTGTCAAAGATCTGTTGACTATATTTCAGTTCAGTGTAGTTCAGTCGCTCATTCATGTCTGACTCTTTGCGACCCCATGAATTGCAGCATGCCAGGCCTCCCTGTCCATCACTAACTCCTGGAGTCTACCCAAACCCATGTCCATCAAGTCAGTGATGCCATTCAGCCACCTCATCCTCTGCCTTCCCCTTCTTCTCCTGCCCCCAATCCTTCCCAGCATTAGGGTCTTTTCCAATGAGTCAACTCTTTGCATGAAGTGGCCAAAGTACTGGAGTTTCAGCTTCAACATCAGTCCTTCCAGTGAATACCGAGGACGGATCTCCTTTAGGATGGACTGGTTGGATCTCCTTGCAGTCCAAGGGACTCTCAAGAGTCTTCTCCAACACCACAGTTCAAAAGCATCAATTCTTTGGTGCTCAGCTTTCTTCACCATCCAACTCTCACATCCATCCATGACCACTGGAAAAACCATAGCCTTGACTAGACGGACCTTTGTTGGTAATGTCTCTGCTTTTCAATATGCTATCCAGGTTGGCCATAACTTTCCTTCCAAGGAGTAAGCATCTTTTAATTTCATGGCTGCAACCACCATCTGCAGTGATTTTGGAGCCCAAAAAAACAAAATCTGACACTGTTTACACTGTTTCTCCATCTATTTCCCATGAAGTGATGGGACCAGATGCCATGATCTTAGTTTTCTGAATGGTGAGTTTCAAGCCAACATTTTCACTCTCCTCTTTCACTTTCATCAAGAGGCTCTTTAGTTTCTCTTCACTTTCTGCCATAAGGGTGGTGTCATCTGCATATCTGAGATTATTGATATTTCTCCCAGTAATCTTGATTCCAGCTTGTGCTTCCTCCAGCCCAGCGTTTCTCATGATGTACTCTGCATGTAAGTTAAATAAGCAGGGTGACAATATACAGCTTTGACGTACTCCTTTTCCTATTTGGAACCAGTCTGTTGTTCCATGTACAGTTCTGTTTCTTCCTGAGCTGCATACAGGTTTCTCAAGAGACAGGTCAGATGGTCTGGTAGTCCCATCTCTTTAAGAATTTTCCACAGTTTCTTGTGATCCACACAGTCAAAGGCTTTGGCATAGTCAATAAAGCAGAAGTAGATGTTTTTCTGGAGCTCTCTTGCTTTTTTGATGACCCAGCGGATGTCGGCAATTTTATCTCTGATAATTTTATGGGCTCTCTAAAACCTAGATGACCTGGGATAAGATGAAGACTTTTTAGATACAATGCCAAAGGCATAAGTCATGAAAGAAGCTGGACTTCATTTAAATTAAAAATCTGTGCTGTGTGAAAGACAATGTCAAGAAAATTAGAAGACAAGCCACAGACTAGGAGAAAATACTTGCAAAAGTCACATTTGATAAACAACTGTTGTCCAAATATATAAAGATCTATTAAGACTCAATAATAAGGCAATGACATTTTGATTTGAAAAATCAGCCAACAGGTATTTCAACGAAAGAGTCACATAGAGGGCAAATAAGCATACAGAAAGATGCAGCATATCAAATGTCATTAGGAAAATAAAACTTAAAACAACAATGAGATGTCACTTCCCACCTTTTAGAATGGCCAAATTTCAGAACACTGAAAATATAAAAACAAGGATGTGGAGCAAGAGAAAGTCATTCAGTGCTGGGGGGAATGCAAAATAATACACTACTTTGGAAGACAGTATGGTAATTTCCTATAAGACTAAACACATTCTTACTGTATGATCTGGTAATTATGCTTCATGGTATTTACTAATACTTAGAAGCAACCTAGATGTCCTTTAGTAGGTGAATAGATAAATAAACTAGTACCTTCAGACAATGGAATATTATCCAGTGCTGCAAAGAAGTGAGTTGTCAGACCAGGGAAAGACATGAAGAAAATTTAAATACATATTACTGAGTGAAAGAAACCAGTTTAAAAGGCTACATATTACATGATTCTGGCTCTACAGCATTACATAACAGGGGAAACTATGGCAAGAGTAAAAAGATCAGTGGTTATCAGGTTTTGGTGTGAGTGGCAGCAGTGGAAAGGGTGACTAGGCAGAGAATAAAGGATTTGTACAGCAGAAAATACTGTATGACACCATAATTTTACATATATATCATCATCCTTGGTCCAAATCCTTAAAATGTACATCAAGAATGAACCCAAAGGTACACCATAGACTTTGGGTGATTGTGATGTGTCAATGTAGGTTCTTCAGTGTGTAACAAGTATACCACTCTGGTGGGGGAATGCTAATAAAAGGGGGGATTATGCATGGCAGAGGCAACAGGTATGAGGGAACTCTCTGTACTTCCTATCTCTCTTTTCTGTGAACCTAAAACTGCTCTAAAACTATAAATTCTTTTTTAAAAAATTAATGGTTGAATAATAAATGAAAAATAAGTCTATTTTAAAAGGAAAGAAACCAACATTTGGTAATTTGGCTCAGGTGATGCTAT
Organism: Antilocapra americana; assembly: GCA_007570785.1. Lineage (NCBI taxonomy): Eukaryota > Metazoa > Chordata > Mammalia > Artiodactyla > Antilocapridae > Antilocapra > Antilocapra americana. The sequence continues at coordinate 18,120,757 of ML661891.1, read as the reverse complement.
GATCCATCAATAATGTCCGTCCAGCAAATCTTCTGCTCAGATGCCACAAAAAATACCCAGGCCTCTATGCTAGTGCTTCTTCAATAATGGACACAGCTATGTCTATTTTGTCTAAAATGTGCTTAACTCACTAAAGTACTAACAACAATAACTGACAAGATAGAACATCTCCCTTAGGCTTTAAATTGTCACTGGCATTAGAAAAACAGCAGAGACTTTCAGGCCCTAGAGAGACACTTGCATATATTGTCTCAAATAATTTATAGCAATATTGTGACAGTCAGTAGCACCCCTTTATACAAATAAGAAAATCAAGGATCAGAGAAGTTAAACAACATGTCCAAGATAACAGAGATCAAACCAGTCCATCCTAAAGGAAATCAGCCCTAAATATTCATTGGAAGGACTGATGCTGAAGTTGAAGCTCCATTACTTTGGCCACCTGTTGCCCTAGAAAAGACTCTGATGCTGGGAAAGATTGAAGGCAGGAGGAGATGGGGACAACAGAGGATGAGATGGTTGGATGGCATCACCAACTCAATGGACATGAGTTTGAGCAAGCTCTGGGAAATGGTGATGGACAGGGAGGCCTGGTGTGCTGCAGTCCATGGGGTCACAAAGAGTCAAAAGACTGAGTGACTGAACTGATAATGGAGCCAAGAAATGATGGAATTGATATTTGAACCCAGGTCTACGGACAGAATATCCTGGCAGGCTAGAGTCCATGTGGTCCCAAAGAGTCAGACATGACTAAACAACAACTGTATGATCTAGGAGCTTCTCAGCTGGCAGCTAGTGGCAAAGAATCCACCTGCCCATGCAGGAGACATAAGAAATGTGGATTTGATCCCTGGATCAGGAAGATCCCCTGGAGGAAGGCATGGCAACTTGCTCCAATATTCTTGCCTGGGAAACCCCATGGACAGAGGAGCCTGGCGGGCTATAGTCCATAGAGTCACAAATAGTCGGGCACAACTGAAGTGACTTAGAACACATACACTGTATGATTCCAAATTCTATATATTTCCTGTGTCCTCAAGCTGGTCACCATTCAGAGGCTCATATTTGTTCTGGAGGTTATTGAAGTTCAGTGAAAAGAAACTGGGTAGCTTAAAGTGAAGTGAAAGTCGCTCAGTTATGTCTGACTCTTTGCGACCCCATGGACTATACAGTCCATGGAATTCTCCAGGACAGAGTACTGGAGTGGGTAGCCTCCCCCTTTTCTAGGGGATCTTATCAACCCAGGGATTGAACCCAGGTCTCCCACATTGCAGGCAGACTCTTTACCAGCTGAGGTATCAGGGAAACCCGAGTAGCTGAAATAGGGGTCAAGGAAAAACGGTCTAAACAGACTAAAGACGGAGTGTCACAGAAAGGAGTGTGCATTGGAGTGTCACAGAAAGGAGTGTGCATTAGTGGCTAATACATCAGTTGGAGAAAGTTGGAATCTCAAGATTTTGTCATTGGGAAGACAACTTGGAAATATATTTCAAAAGCCACAAAAAGTTGATATTCTTTAACTCAGGTATTACAGTTCTGGAAATCTATCCTAAGGATGTATTTCAAAACACGGAAGAGCTACATGTATAAACATGTTCATCCTACTGATTTTAAGAGAGAGTAGAGGAGTGAAAGAGGGAGAAAGGGGAAGAGAAGAAAAGGAAGAGAGAGAAGGAAAGAACAGCATTTGTTTATACTGTGTCTGTCTTATTCCAACAGGGAGGAGAAATGGCAAATTCATTTATGAGAGTGTATCAAGGTAACTGGATGCAAAATCAAATAAGACCACAAAAATAACTAATATACAAATTTATGCAATATATAAAAATAATTAATCTTATTGAATACTTGGAATCATTAAAGTTAATATAATAAAATACATTACAACTCTACCAAAAGATATAAAATACCTAGAACTAGAGAAACCAAGGACATGCAAGACTGTTATGAGGAAGACTACAAAATATTAGAAAAGCATCTAAAACAAAATCCCCATAAGTGATAGGATTTTATATCTTTGAAATGCCACTGCTTTCCAAATCATTCATAAATTCCATGCAAGTTCAACCTAAATCCCAGGGTACTTTTTCCAGATTATTCTCCAGAAAAAAATTTATTTCAAGTTTTTATATGATGTTCATTGCAATCATGTTCATAACAGTAAAAACTGATAGATTATAAGAAGTGAAATAAAGATATTCTGATCACTAGGGTTGGCACTAAAACTATATATATATAAAAGCATGGCTTGTAAGCTGACTGGAAGAATAGGAAAATAAAAGCAATGAAAATATTTAGTTGAATAAAAAAGAAGTAATGACAACTGATACCAAAAATATTTAATAGTGGTTACAAAAATACTTAGATATTTGCATTAATAGTAAACAAACCAAATACTTATATTAAAAGGTAAAAAATGCTAAATTGAGTAAAAAGACAAGAACAACTACATGTTGCTTCCAAGAGACAGACCTTAAAAGAACAACCAAAAGGGAAAATATGTTTGAACACATAAAAAGAATGGAAAGCTATTTAATGGAAACATTAACAGAAAGAAAGCTGATGGATTGATACAAATATCAGATAAAGTAGACTTAAAGTTTTACTTGAGGTTGAAAGGGATATTTTAGAATTATGAAATTTATCAAACATATATGAAAACATAACAATTCTAATCATAGTTACAGATTTTAATAACCTCTATCATAACATTTTAAAAATAGATAATATCACTAGATATGTAGATTTAAAAAGATTTGTCCTCAAACTAGTTTTTATTTTATTTCTATTTTTTAATTGAGGTATAGTTGACATAGAAGACTTTTTTTTAACATAACTAGCAAATTTAACCTTATAGAGAGAGATAAATCATTTGTTTAACTTCTGTATTTCTTCAGAAGTTAATTTCTGTCAATTCTAATATCTGCTGTATTGACCTAAAGATTGTCAATATTTCTTCAAAGAACATCTATAATGTTTAATAAAATAGGCAATAAACTGGGTCATAAAGCAGTTTCAGCAAATTTCAAAGCACTGAAATTATCTTGAACATGTTCTCTGACAATTAAGCTAAAAATCAGTAACAGTAAGGAAGATAATTAGAAAACTCCAAAATGTTTAAAATTATCCATTATACTCCTAAATATCCAATGGATCAAAATAATGACAACAAAAATTACAAAATATTATGAACTGAATAATCATGAAACTTTATGGCATTTAACTAAAGATCTGCTTAGAGGAAAAAGATACAGAGAATGAGAAGGACTGAAAATCAATTATCTCAAGAAGCTAGGAAACAAATGGCAGTGAGAAAAGAGAACCGTCCTATACTGTAGGAAGGTAAATTGTTTTTAAACAGACAATGGAGCATTACTCAGCCACAGAAAAGAACAAAATGATGCTATTTGCAACAACATAGACTTACCTAAAGATTGTCATACTCTGGTGAAGTAAGTCAGACAGAGAAATACAAATATAATATGAAATATCATTAACTATCACAAATATCAAATCTCATTTCCTATATGTGGAGATATAAAAAGTGGATACGAATGAACTTATCTAAAAAACAGAAATAGAGCTACAGATGTAAAAAACAAACTTAGGGTTACCAGGGTATAAGGTGGGGAGGGGTAAACGGGGAGATTGGGATTGACATATACACACTATTATGTATAAAACAGATAACTAATAAGGACCTACTTTATAACACAGGGGAATTCTACTCAATACTCTGTAATGGCCTATAAGGAAAAAAGCTTAAAAAGAGTGAATATATGTAACTAATTTACTTTGCTGTACAACTAATACAACATTGTAAATCAACTATATTCCAACTAAAACTTTTTAAAAAGGAAAATGAATGGCAAATTACACCCAGACAAAATAAAACGGAGGAAATAATAAAGAGCAGAAATTGATTCAAAACTTACAGTAGAAAAATTTGACACTATTAAAAGTTTGTTTTTTGCAAAGGCTGAGAAAATGATAAACCCCTAACAAGACTAGTCAAGGAAGTGAGTGAGTGATAGTCACTCAGTCGTGTCTGACTCTCTGCCACCCCATGGACTGTAACCTGCCAGGCTCCTCTGTCCATGAAATTCTCCAGGCAAGAATACTAGAGTGGGCTGCCATTTCCTTCTCCATGGGGTCAAGGAAACAGAGAAAAAAAAAAACCACCACAGATCCCACATAGATGTTGTTAAGTTCATAGAATATGATGAACAACACAACTTTATATCAAAAACAGAAAATTTAAATAAAAGAGACAAAGGCTATTAAAATACTTACCAAAACTGAGACAAAAAAAAAAAAACCTGAAAATTTTCACTGAATAATTTGAACTCAAAATAAAGACTTTCCCCACAGAGAAACTCTTGGCCAAGAGTTTCTGATTCCAAGTATGAATTTCTCAAAATATTTATTGTACTAGGTTGAAATGTGTCCCTCCAAAATTTTTGTCCTCCCAGAACTTCAGAATGTGATCTTATTTGGAAATAGGTTCATTGTAGATTTAATTAGTTAAGATCAGATTACACTGTATTAGGGTAGGCCCTAAGTTAAATATAACTGGCATTTTCATAAGAAGAAGAGAAGAGGCCTGACATACAGAGATTGCCATGTGAAAATGGAAATGCTGGGGTGATGTTTCCCTAAGGCAAGGAATGCCAACTATTACCCAGGAGGTAGGAAGAGGTGGGGAAGAATCCTCTCCTATAGCCTTCAGAGAGAGCATGGCCTTGCCAACCTTAATTTGTGTCTTGCCTCCAGAAATATGAGAGAGTAATTTCTGTTGTTTCAAGCCTCTCATTTTGTAAGAGGCAGTCCTAATAGGAAACTAATCATTTTATAGAATAGTTGCAATCTAATTAGAACTCTCAGAGCACAGAAAAAGGGAACCCTCTCCAATTTGCTCTACTGGGATATGATAAATGCGATACCAAAACTAATAAAGACATTACAAGAAAGTAAAGTTGAAAATCAGTATCACAAACAAAGACAAAAATTCTTAACAAAGTATTAGAAAATGGAAGTCAAGAGCAATAATCGATATTAATAAATGTTACCACGATAACAAACCAAAGGAAAAGAATATATGATCTTTTCAGGCAATGCAGAAAAGACATTTGATAAAATTCTAAAAACATTCATGGAAAAAGCCTTACCAAGCTAAAAACAGAAAAGAATTTTTTTTTTACCTAGATAGATGAAATAGAAAGAAAAAAGTCTGTTAGCAAGCCTTACACTTCAAGTAGAAATACCGAAAGCTTTTTCTGTAAAATTACAAATAAGACAATGACAATGGCTTTGACAACTGCTAATGGACACTATACTGAAGTATTCTGACCAGTGCAATAAAGCAAAAAAATGTTAAGGATGTAAATGAATTAAAAAGTTCTTATTTGCAAATAATATGATTGTAGTCTCAAAAAAAATCCAAAGAACCTATTAGACTTACTGGAATTTAAAAAATTAATAATTAAATTTAGAAAACATTGCTGAATTCAAGATTAAAATTTTAAAATCACTGTATTTCTATGAACTGGCAACAATTAGAAAATAAAATTTATAAAATAATAATATTTATATGAAAGGGGAAAATTATAAAACACTGTGATAGTTCATTTTATGTACCGACTTGATTGTCCATGGGATGCCCAGATTTCTGGGTGTGTCTGTGAGGGTGTTTCTGGATGAGATTATTATTTGAATTGGTGGACTTCATTAAGAAGACTGCTCTCTTAAATGTGGGTGTGCATCATGCAATTCATTTTGGGCCTGAATATAACAAAAGGCAGGGGAGAGAGGAATTTGCCCCTGCTTTTAGGGCTTTCTTGATAAACTCAGTTGGTAAAGAATCCGCCTGCAGTGTGGGAGACCTGGGTTCGATCCCTGGGTGGGGAAGATCCCTGGAGAAGGGAAAGGCTACCCACTCCAGTGTTCTGGTCTGGAGAATTCCATGGACTGGATAGTCCATGGGATCTCAAAGAGTCAGACAACACTGAGACTTTCACTTTCACTTTTTTTTCCTTACTCATTGCTTGAGCTGAAACTTGTCTTCTTCTGCCCTCAGATTGGGATTTACCCCATTGTCTTCACTGGTTCTCAGACACTGGGTTTGAACTTCTTTACTTTGAATTTAAATTACACCACTGGCTTTGTTCCACTTGATGCAAAGAGCCAACTAATTGGAAAAGACTGATGCTGGGAAAGATTGAAAGTGAAAGAAGGGGGCAGCAGAGGATGAGATGGTTAGATAGTATCACTGACTCAATGGACAGGAATTTGAGCAAACTCTGGGAGACAGCAGAGGACAGAAGAGCCTTGCATGCTGCAGCCCTTGGGATCACAGAGTCAAACATGACTTAGCAACTGAACAACAGCACCAACTGGCTTTCTTGGGTCTCCACTTGGCAGATGGCAGAGCATAGAACTTATCAGTCTATAACTCTGAGAGCCAATTCCTCATAATGTCCAGACTAACATTACTAGCCTAGGAATAAAATGAATGAAACTGAACTACAAAACATTACTGGGGCTTTCATTCTACTTAGGATGCAGACAGTAACTAGAGAAATTCATTTGCATCTTGGAGTCTCCTGCGGTGTTTCTCTCACTTCAAGAGTTAATACAATAGGTCTGGGTTGCTGGAAAGATCTGATTTTATCAAGACAGAGACAAAACTAAATATGGATATCTTATAGAATTTAGTGGGAAGCATGGATGACATGCATGAACAGATGATTTCAACAGACACACAAAACTATATGAAGGAGCCTTCTTCAAAATGGGACTTCTAAGATGAAAAATTATTTTTATGGGCTTAGACGCAGGGTGGATATAGCACGGAGAAAAATTGATGAAATTGAAGGATACACCTAAAGTAGTACTTGTATCAACTGACGAATGGATAAGAAAGCTGTGGTACATATACACAATGGAATATTACTCAGCATTAAAAAAGAATTCATTTGAATCAGTTCTACTCAGGTGGACGGAACTGGAGCCTATTATCCAGAGTGAAGTAAGCCAGAAGGAAAAACAACAATACAGTATACTAACGCATATATATGGAATTTAGAAAGACGGTAATGAGAACCCTGCATGTGAGACAGAAAAAGGAACGCAGATGTATAGAACAGACTCGTGGACTCTGTGGAAGAGGGCAAGGGTGGGATGATATGGGAGAATGGCATTGAAACATGTTAATTATCATATGTGAAATCAATCGCCAGCCCAGGGTTGATGCTCGGGGCTGGTGCACCAAGATGTCCCAGGGGGAGGGAATCAGGAGGGAGGAGGGAGGGGGGTTCTGGAGGGGGAGCATATGTAAACCCATGGCGGTTTCATGTCAATGTATGGCAAAACCAACACAATAAAAATAAATAAATTAAAATAATGAAATAAAAAAATAAAGTAGTACTTGTAAGGAAATTTTAACTTAAAGGCCACAATAAATGATCTATGCTTAGTCTTTAAGGGGTTATAGAAGAGTAAATTGGACCCACAAGTAAAAGAGAAATAATATCAAAATGACAACAGAGATCAATAATACAGAAAACAATAAATAGTGAAAATGAATAATCTCAGACTATTTCTATTTTGAAAAAAAATAATAAAATTGAAAAATTTCTAGCAAGATTGAATGAAACAAAGAAACTAAAAATTCTAAATACCAAGAATTAATGAGAAAACATCACCACATAATCTAAAAAACATACTATGGCCATTAAAAGGAAAAATTATGAACCATTTTATGCTGCATACATTACGTGCATAAATTCCTTGGAAAAACTGACAAAAAATGGAACAAGAACAATGTAAGTATATCTACATTCATTAAAGAAATTAAATTGTAATTTAAAATTTCTCCACAAAGAAAATATCACTCCAAGATGGTTTCACTGGTGAATACTATCAAACATTTAAGAAAGAAATATCAATTTCAGACCACTCTTTTAAAAAATGGAGGAGTATACAATACTTGCCAATTCATTCTATGAGGCTTATATATTGCTGACATCAAGATCACAAAATCATATTGGAGACCATATTCTCTATAAGCACAGACTCAATAACAATGATATTAGCAAATAGAATATAAACATAAATAAAAAGGATAATATGTCACAAATGAATGGGATTAATTTCAGGAATCCAAGATTGACTTAATTTTGAGACTCAAAGAACACAAGTCATCAGAGTAACATACTAAAGGAGAATAATTATATAATCACTATAATAGATAAAATTTGACACAGCTTTACTACCCATTTATGGTAAAAGTACTCACAAACTTGAAAAAAAAATTCTCAGCTTAATAGAGCATCTAAGGAAGACCTACAGCTAATAAGATACCTAACTTTGAAATACTGAATCATTTCTACCTAAATATTAAGGTAATGTGAAGATGCCAATTCTTATTACTTCTACTCAAAATTATACTGGACAGCCTACCCATTACAATTAAGTGAGAGGAAAAAATAAATCATAAAAATTGAACATAAAAATTTAAGCTTCCTTTGTTGGTGCAAAGGAAGACATACAGACATATAGAGCAGTTGAGCTAAATATAATATCTAAAAACATATCCTAATTTATGACAAAGTTGTCACTGTAACACAATGGGGAAATGTTTATTCTTCAATAAATTATGCTAAAGTAATTGGCTAACATATGGGGAAAAACAAGCTTTGACTCCTTCCTTACATCATACACAAAATTTAACTTCACGTGGATTCTAGATATAAATATTAAAAGAATGAGGACTTTACAATAAACGTTGGCAAGAATGTGAAAAAAAGGAATCCTCCTACACAGCTGTTGGAATGCAGACTGGTGCAGCCACTATGGAAAACAGTACGGAGATTCCTCAAAAAACTAAAAATAGAGTTAGTATATGATCCAGCAATCCCACGCCTGGGATTTTATCCAGAGAAAACCATAATTCAAAAAGATAGATGCACCCCAATGTTCACTGCAGCACAATTTACAATAATCAAAACATGGAAGTAACTAAATGCCCATCAACAGATGAATGATTAAAGAAACTGTGGTATATTTATACCATGGAATATTACTCAGGCATAAAAAAGAAACTATGCCATCTGCAACATCATGGGTGAATCTAGAGATTATGCTAAGTGAAGTAAATCAAACAGAGAAAAACAAATATCATATGATATCACTTATATGTGGAATCTAAAACACAAATGAACTTACTTACAAAATAGAAACAGACTCACAGACATAAAAAACTAACGGTTACCAAAATGGAAAATAGTGGGGAAGGGAAAAATTAGGAGTTGGGGATTAGCAGACACAAACTACTTATATATAACATAGATAAACAACAAGATCCTACTACATAGCACAGTAAACAATATTTAGTGTCTTGTAATAACCTATAATGAAGAAGAAAATGAAAAAGAATATGAATATTAAAATTCAACATTCAAAAAACTAGGATCAGAGTATCCGGTCCCATCATTTCATGGGAAATAGATGGGGAACCAGGGACAGAGTTTATATTCTCGGGCTCCAAATCACTGCAGACAGTGACTGCAGCCATGACATTAAAAGACACTTGCTCTTTGGAAGAAAAACAATGACAAACCCAGACAGCGTAGTAAAAAGCAAAGACATCACTTTGTCAGCAAAGGTCCCTATTGTCAGAGCTGTGGTTTTTCCAGTGGTCATGTATGTATGTGAGAGGTGGGCCATAAAGGCTGAGCACTGAAGAATTGATGCCTCCAGACTATGGTGCTGGAGAAGACTCTTAAGAGCCCCTCGGACAGCATGGAGATCCAACCAGTCCATCCTAAAGGAAATCAGTCCTGAATATTCACTGGAAGGACTGGTGCTGAAGATGAAGCTCCAATACTTTGGCCACCTGATGCGAAGAGCCAACTCACTGGAAAAGACCCTGATGCTGGGAAAGATTGATGGCAGGAGGAGAAGGGGCATGACAGAGGATGAGATGGTTGGATGGCATCACTGACTCGAAGGACATGAGTTTGAGAAAATTCTGGGAGCTAGCAAAGGACAAGAAAGCCTGGTGTACTGCTGTCTATGGGGTCACGAAGAGTTGGACATGACTGAGTGACTGGGCAACAACCTAACTGAATTGATTTGGCTGTACACCTGAAACTAACACAACACTGTAAATCAACTCTACTTCACCCTAGAGGTGCAGTGGTTAGAAATCCACCTTCCAATGCAGGGGACGTAGGTTGAATCCCTATTGGGGTTACTAAGATCCCAAATACCTAGTGGTAACTAAGTCCACACACAACAAGTACTATCCCCCTTGCGCTGGAGCCCATCCACCACAACTAGAGAGGTCAGCACACCACAACGAAGATCCTGCGTGCCACAACTAAGACCTGATGCGGCCAAATAATTTCTTTTTTAAAAAAAAAGAGTAAAAGTTTTAGAAGATAACAGAGTATCTTCATGAATTTCAGTCAGGCAGAAATTTCCTATACAGGAGGAAAAGACACTAACTGTAAATAAAAGATTGATAAATTGGAATTAAAAATATAAAATTCCTGTTTATCAAAATAAGCCATTAAGGAATGAAAAGTCAAGCCAGCAAGAGAAGGAAGCCTTTAAAATGCATATACAGCCAAAGAATCTACAATAAATAATTCCTACAAGTGAACAAGAAAAAAAGAAAAACAAGTAGCGAAACTAATAATAAGGGAAAAGACTTAGGTACCTCAAAAAGCATATTTAAATGACCAACGGACAACAGCAGAAACCCCTTAACAATATCAACTGCTACAAAGATGTGGAGCATCTAGAACTCTACACTGTTAAGTGTAAAACTAGTTTAATCACTCTGGGAAACTGTTTGGCAGTACCTTTATTTTTTTTTTTTTAAACCGTTTATTTTGTATTGGGGTATAGCCCATTAACAATGTTGTGATAGTTTCAGGCAAACAGGGAAGGGACTCAGCCATACATATACATGTATCCATGCTCCCCCAAGCCCCCCTCCCTTCCAGGCTGCCACAAAACACTGAGTTTCATGTGCTTTACAGGAGGTCCTTGTTGGTTATCCATTTTAAATACAGCAGTGTGTACAAGTCCATCCCAACTTCCTAACTATCCCTTCCCCTGATCCTTTCCCCTGGCAACCAGAAGTTCGTTTTTTAAGTCTGAGTCTCTTTCTGTTTCGTAAGTAAATTCATTCGTGTCATTTCTTTTCAGTGTCCACATATAGGGGATGTCATACAATATTTCTCCTTCTTTGTCTGACTGACTCCACTCACTGTGACACTTTCTAGGTCCATCCATGTTGTTACAAATTGCTCATTCATGGATCCTGTGATCTATCAATTCCATGCTTAGGTGTATCCTATAGGCAAAGACACAGGTAAAGGTGTTCTTGGCCAGGACCAGGAGTAGGGGGAAGTAAGGGAAGATGCCTAGTGCTCAAAATGTGAGGAGGTGCTCACTCCCAGGGTCATAAAAGTGCCAGTGTGATCTTGACCAGTGAGTGCTTCCTTAAATTTTGTACCCCAAACACCTTTCTTGCCTCACCTACTCTCATCTCTGGTCTTGGCATCAGTGTTCAAAACAGTCAAAACACCCAAATATCTATCAACTGTAGAATAGGTTAAGTAAACTCTTATTTGTAAAATTCACCATACAGCAGTGAAAAGAATGAACTGCTAATATGCAGCAACACATACCAATTTCACAAACAATGTGGAGCCTAAGAAGACTCCCACAAAATAGTACATGATTCTATTCATAAAAAGTTCAAAAAAAAAAGGCAAACTAAATCAATGATAATAGGGGTTAAGATAGTAACTAGTTTCAGAGGAGAGAATGATTACAAGGGTACTCAAGAGAGATTTCTAGAGTCCTGGTAAAAGTCTGTACCTTGACTGGGGTAGCAATTACATGTTTATGCTCAGTTAGCAAACATCAATCGAGATGGACATAGTCATTATATGCATGTTATCTATCCTTATATGTCACTTTGCTCACTTCTCTGTGTGTTATTTGGTTAAAATGTTAACTAAAAAATTAAAAAGACAATGGAAATGAATGTCTATATCTGTATACCTATATTTTGAAGAAAAGGAGGATGGGGACCCTAAAGGGGAGACGGGTACCAGGGGGCTTCCCCTGTATCTATAATGCTTCAGGTATTTTAAATTATACTGAAACAAATATGGCAAAGTGATATAATTTGATAGAGGTGAGCAAGGGGTACACAGTTCATTGCATTACTCTTAATTTTTCTCTTTCAAATGTTTTATACTTAAAAAAATAAATAAATCAACATTGTGGATTATCTGAAGCTGGGATCTGATCCACTGAGAGGACAATTCAACCTACATCATTATCAACACCTCTTACAAAATACTATACATCTTTGCCTTTCCCAGTAGACATCTTATTCCACTCCCTGCCAAGGCAAAATATGCTGTCTGCAACAAGCCCTTCATTCTCATTCAAGAAAATTTTGCGAAGTGAGGAGAGTTTGTTTTTAGCTTTACTTTATTACTATAGGTTTTGAAATTGAAGCTTCAGAGAGAATATTCTGCCCTTCCTGTATCTCCATCAAAGTCTGATGCTCCTTGAAAAAAAAATTACAAGTGGTTCTGTTCACCTCTCACTGATCCCAAATCATAGAAAAGATACTAAATAAGATTAACTTTACACCCACAAGGCCTGCTGTAAACTGCAGATACAAAGCTGAAAGAGTTGATTTTTCACTCTTCCTTTCTGCCTGTTAAGCTGAGCTTTCTTAAAAAAAGTATCAGAAGTGCTAGGACTTTGACTGTGCTTCAGTTAGCTATGGCTTACTCCACTTAAGAAATCGCTTCCTCCCTTACATTAGAGAGAGACTGGCAGGAAAGACTCCCCGTGTCCTGGCTGAGAGTGGAAGATCCTGAGACAGGCTGGATGAGAAAGCTCTCTGTAGACTTGTTTCTGATTTCCATTGATTCCAACCCTCCCCCAGCTCTAGGTCAGTTTTTAAAATGGATGGGGGTTTGGGGGACAGGTAGGACTGGAAGAGGACCTCAAAGACAGATCCAAGGAGACATGGTAGTAAATTGCCTATATAGAAAGACCAAGGTGGGTATGATACAGTGAGAAGAACACTGGGTTTAAATATTGACATACTGGGCCGAGCAACCACAAACAAATCATTTTAACCTGAGTCTTACCCATCTCTGAAAAATGACCAAGGTAATACTGCTCTCTCTCAGGAGTTTTGTGTGATTTGCATGCTGTGAAATGTTGAAAATATTACACGAGCAGTAAAAGAAAATTCATATCTTTGGCTCACCTGCTAGTCCAAACCCTTGAAAGCACTATCTAATCGATCTTTAAGTCAGGTTACATTCTTTTTCCTGTATGCTCAGTCATTACACATACATTTCATTTCTTCCACTTCCCTTTACATCTTCTCAACAGGCTGTTTAATATCTTCATAACACGCTATGAAGTATCAAGGCATTTGAGCTTCTGTGCTTCTGAGCTTTTCAATCTTGATGTGTCTGCATTCTATCTTTTAGTTGAAATGAATATTGTACCATTCACAAGCCGATCACCAGATGATAGACACCTCTCAATAGACACAGTAACCAAAAAAAAAAAAAAAAAAAAACCACACAATTAGTAGAGGGAAGGAAATCATAAAAATCTGAGCAGAAATAAATTAAAAAGAAATGAAAGAAAATAATAGCAAATGAAACAACTGACAAAGGATTAATTTCCAAATATACAAGCAGCTCATACAACTCAATGCCAGATAAACAAACAACCCAATCAAAAAGTGGGAAAAAGACCTAAACAGACATTTCTCCAAAGACATACAGACGGCTAACAAACCCATGAAAATATGCTCAACATCGCTTATTATGAGGGAAATGCAAATCAAAACCACAATGAGATATCACCTCACACCAGTCAGAATGGCCATCATCAAAAAGTATACAATTAATAAATACTGGAGAGGGTGTGGAGAAAAGGAAACGCTCTTGCACTGTTGGTGAGAATATAAATTGATACAGCCACTATGGAAGACGGTATGGAAATTTCTTATAAAAAACTAGGAATAAAATCAGCATATGACCCAGCAATCCCACTCCTAGGCATATACCCTGAGGAAACCAAAACTGAAAAAGACCATGCATCCCATTGTTCATCGCAGCACTATTTACAAAAGCTAGAACATGGAAGCAACCTAGATGTCCTCGACAGATGAATGGATAAAGAAGTTGTGAAACATATACACAATGGAATATAATTTAGCCATGAAAAGGAATGCATTTGAGTCAGTTCTGATGAGGTGAATGAACCTAGCACCTATTATACAGAGTGAAGTGAGTCAGAAAGAGAAAGATAAATATCATATTCTAATGCACATATACAGAATCTACAAAAATAGTACTGAAGAATTTATTTACAAGTCAGCAATGGAGAAACAGACATAGAGAACAGACTTATGGACATGGGGAGTGGGGAGGAGAGGGTGGGATATATGGGAAGAGCATCATGTAAACTTACATGACCATATGTAAAATAGATAGCCAACGTGAATTTGCTGTGTGGCTCAGGAAACTCAAACAGGGGCTCTGTATCAACCTAGAGGGGTGGGATGTGGAGGGACATGGGAGGGAGGTTAAAAAGGGAGGGGATATATGTATACCTATGGCTGATTTATGTGAGGTTTGACAGAAAACAACAAAATTCTGTAAAGCAATTTTTCTTCAATAAAAAATAATAAAATAAAATGAAAAGAAAAAAAAGTTTAAAGACATATTAGCCAGACTTTACTGAGTCACAGAGTCATACCATTCATCCAGATGGTGCCAGAAAGGGTCAAGTTTTTGAACGGAAGTAATTATGAATCATCAGTAATTAAATATTTCCTAACCCTAAGGCTATGTCACAGCCTATGCCAGACTGCATGCTTTGGAACATCATTACAGTCAAACTGGCAAATTTTATTAGCTTCTCTTTACAGAATAACACAGCATTTGCAATTGACAGATTGATGTTTCCTGTTGCACCTAATTTGGAGGGCTTTGCATTTTTTGAGAAAGTGTGTTTGTGTTGAAAAAAGAGATACTCTCTTTCATATATTTCTACTGACTTTCTGCTCAAGCTCCCTCTCCCCGAAGGTAGGAATGTTGGGGTATCCATTCCTTTCTTCTCTCTGCACTCTTTTGCTCAGTCCTTACCAAGGAAGGAAAGTCACTGATCTAATTTTTAGAGCATCCCACTTCACTCATTGGCGTGATCGCCACTTTGGCCGTTTTATCCCCTCTGTCTTCCTTTATGAAGCAGAGGCATAGTCCTAATCAATGAAGTGGGATGAACGACTCATTTCAGATCATCATGGCAGGCTGGATTGTTTTCTACTGAGCAGAAAAGAAAAGGAAGTTCTTTGAATTCAGACCTCTGGCTTGCCTTCAGTCCAGTTTTACCAGCCATCCTTGCATTCAGAGTTACAGGGTACTTGTGTTCCATTAATCTAGAGACACTTTATATGTTCTCAACCTAAAGATATCTAAAAGGGCATCTGTTTCACCCCAATGCAGGTCATGAGTATGTGCCTTGTAACTGTGAGGAACAAATGCAGGCTCAAGCAGTCTATACCGCTGGGTCAGTCCCATCTTGCATTGGGCAAAGTTCTTAGATAATGCAGCAATAGGATTTCATTAAGTTCAGCTGTCCTCCAGAAGCATCTCTTGAAGAAAAGTGCAATTCCACCTTTTGGTTAGCATAGCTGAATATGGTCAGGCCTCCCTACCAGTCTACAAAATGCCATTCTGAGGAAATCTGTGGAATAGAATAGAATCGCTACCATTTAGGTCAGAACGCATAATCACCATAAGACAGAATTCAACCTCAGGTTATAGTTGAGGGTCAGAAACCAGGCCATAGCCATGATTAGCCAGCTACGGGATAACCACCACCCCAGGTCATAAGGACTTGTCATTGTCGAACTTCCAGGAAGACAGGAGCAATCACTCAATGAGCACAGATCTAGGGAATCAGCTAGGGAAGCGGAGTCAGAAGTTTCTCTGCTCTTCACCATGGGAAGAAGTCTGAAAGGAGAATTCTGAGCCTAGGTCAGGATGACTACCACTGTCAAGTGACACCCAAACATTCTAAGTGTCAAGACAGACTGTGAAAACATTTTCTTGACATTTTCCTATAGAGCAGGATATTCAAAAAAGAGAATGAGGAATAAGCATGTGTTTCAGCATCCTTCGCTCTCCCCTCTCCATATGGAAAAAGAACTGATTTCCATAAAAGGTGTACATCTGATATTCTGGCAGGACATCAATTCTACTGTTCTCTTGGTGCAAGAGATAATTGGTCACAACATCTGCATTCCTTCATGCAAACTTATGACTGAGTTTCCAACAGTTTTCAACAATCTCCTGTTACAAATGGACAGTGCCCAAAGAATATTCTATGAAATATTCTTCCCTAGAGATGCTCTTTTCTTTGAGATGAAGGGATAACTTGCAATGGTAATAGGTAAAGAAAGCAAAGTAACAAATGCCCCCAGAGATTCACAAACCTTGTTAATATATCCAAGGCTCTGAAAAATCTAGCAAGAGACAAACAAACCAACCAACCTCTGATTAGCATTTTCTTCCTAAACCTGAGTGCCCATAAATTTCCTTTTCCACGTAATAGCTATTAACATCCCATGTCACAGAACTGACATCCAGAAGGACATATATTGGAAAACTCTGTTTTGTCAGAAAGTATGTGAGGCTTGTCTCATTTCCTATCTCCAGTGTTGCTGAGGATAGAAGAGAAGGGAAAAAAGAAGAGAAATGAAGGACCTCTCCTACAGGCACGTTTGAGTGGCTGACTGTATTGCTAACATATAGGAAGAAATATGTTTATGGTTAAGAAGCCAAACATTCCAGAAGGCTACATACAGCACAGTACTAGATGAAGTCCACTTCATTTATTTATAATAGAACAGCTTGTAGTCTGAGCCCCACACATACAAGTGAATGAATCCTTTTTCACATCCCGCGGGCCCATTGGAAAGACTCGGCTAGGCCCTGCTTGATGGCACAAGTGAGGCATGGTTTTATGGAGGATCGCTAGCCCATCAATACCGTCTCAGCTGGACACTTCTAGCCCAGGGGTGTGAAGGACCTGTGATTCAGTCCAGGCAAGTCCTGGAGGTGAAATGCAAGAGAAGAAGTGAAAGCTGCAGGGAATTGGGACGATCAACCCCTGACTTAGGTAGATACTACTGTCCTGTGGTAAAAGGCATCCCAGCACTTAGAGGTGCAAAGCAGTAATGTCCTATTGCTCATAATTTTGTGAATTGGCTGGTCTCAGCCTGCAAGTCTTCTGTTCCTTGTTGTGTAGCTGAGGCTATTCATGTGGCTGCATTTGACTGGGGGCTCACCTTAGGGGTATGTATTGTACCCCGGATCCTTCAGGGTCTCTCACACCATTCCATAGTCTAGTCTGAACTCTCTCACAGCAAGGCAACTGGGCTCCAGGAGAAGGAGAGCTCCTGGTTCTCTTAGGGCCTCAACTCTGAAATTCCAGAACATCATTTGTGATATGTTCTATTGGTCAAGGCAAGTCTCAAGGTCAGCCCAGACTCAATGGTCTAGACTTGATATGAGACAAGCATTCACAGAGGGAGACAGGAGGGCTGTGGATGGTTATCTTTGGAGACTATCTACCATAACACCTAACATTTCATGTTTCACAACTTCACTGGTTAAACAGGCAAAAATATTGAGAGGGTTGCCATTTCCTTCTCCGGAGGATCTTCCTGACCCAGGGATCAAACACACATCTCCTACATTAGCAGCTGGGTTCTTTACCACTGAGCCACCAGAGAAGTCTAAACAGGAAAAACGCCACCATCATTTTTGACAAAGCAGCAAATTCAAAATGCGGTATTTTTTATCCAGACCTTTAAAAAGATTAGGGAAACCATTACAGGCCCTGACAGTTGGCTCCAATTAGAGCAAACTAAATGAGCCCCTAACTTATTCCAGCCTATCATTTTCTAAGGGTAGATCTTTCTAGGAGGTGACTTGAATAATCCTGGACTAACATGAAGTCCCTTTATGAAGATATTATAACCCCTGGATACTCAGTGACTTATAAATAATTAAACTTCTAATTCTGCTCATGTTGTCATTCCTCACTCACAATCCTTCCTGAGAAGTAAGCAAGGATCCTTGTTATCAGCAGTCCAACTGATCTCTGAGCTTGGATTTAGCCATATCCAGGAAAGAAAAGCTAAATATTTATTTAACAGTATTATCACCCTCCCTTAAAAGCTTTTCTTTTTGCCTCATTCACCACTTGAAACACGTAGAAAAGCTGAGTGGGCTGGGCAGCTGCCTATGTAGTACATTCTGAGGGACACTCAAAGGGGGCCCTGTCCAAAAATAATCCTCACAGCTGCCATGACATGATGCCTGAAATTCCACCACAGATATTCATTTCATTCACTTATGGTGTTGGTGCTGCTGGGATTCAAGGACAGAATGCAAAGATCCCAGGATATGGGAACACATGGGGTCATCATCACAATTGTCTTCTCGACCTGGAGTGAATGACTTAACAGGGGTCTTTGGACCAGTGAGAGAAGATCAAGCAGGGTTTGTGAGGCCAGAGAGGCGGAGGTGTCTCCCGGAGACAGGCTGTATGTTCCTGGAGGTCTGGGCGCCCCAAAGGTAGAGAAAGATAAAGAAGCAGGGCACACCTCTCCAATTCACAATGTCCTGAAGGCACAGGAGAGAAGATGAGTGATACAGGGGAGTATCTTGAACACATTCACCCCAAGTTTCCATTTCAAGAATTTTCAAGCTAACACTTTTCATCATGATTATTAACACCAAGACAAAAAGACATCCTTGTGCATAGCAAAGAGAGTTAAAAGAGAAACCTGTGAATTAAGCTTTACCCAAGATTGCAAACCAAAAATAACTGATACTTGTAGTGTACTATCCATGAGTCAGATGATGTTTGGAGAACTTGATATATTCTGGTTCATTGGGTCATCACAGAAGTCCTGGGATGTAGGTGCTTTCATGATCCCTAGTTTAGAGATGGGGAAACTATTTTAGATGCCTGTTTTAGAGATGAGGCCAGAAAGGTAGATTAGCTAGTCAATGCTAAAGTCAGAATTTGAGGCCAGGCAGTCTGACGACCAGAACTCAAGGCCTCCACCATTTATCATCACACTGCGATGCTCTCTAGAGACCCTTCCATACCCAGGGCTCACACATGCAGAGAACATGCTGTACAGTTAAGATTCTATTTTCAGCACTGGCAAAGAAAATTCTGAATCTGGAGGTGATTATTTCTTATTGCCTTTACTGTTGTTGTTTAAATGTTTATACCGTGGCCTTCAGATTTATAAAATAAAATTCAGTATTTAAATATTATGTTTCCTTCAAAAATAATACATGGAAACTAATGTTTATTCAAAGTGACCCAAAAGTTATGGTCAGGCAGGCAGTAGTGGAAAAAAGTGCTAGAAAAGCAAGTCTCCATGTTTAGGAAGCACTGTTTCGTTTCTTTTTTCTTTTTAATTTAATTATTGGAATCACTGTTTCTTCCCTTATTTTCTTAAACCAATGGCTGTGTCCCAAAGCTGGACTGCCTGATCTGCAGGCATAATTATGACACCCCCATGCACCTCGGGAGGTGGGATTCTTAGCGGGTCTGACCCTGCCCAGTGGGTCACATGGCCTCTGCAAGGGCCAGAGCACTGCCGAAAATGAAGACCAGTTCTGACAACACACCTTTCTCTGTTCCTTGTTGGTTAGATGTTTAGTCAACTATAAATTCCTAATTTTTCTCCACCCATATTCTCTACTACTCCTCTTGCTTTCTTCTCCTATCTTATTGTTGTTGCTGTTCATTTACTCAGTTGTTTGCGACCCCATAGACTGCAGCACACCAGACCTCCCTGCCCCTTACTATCTCCCGGAGTTTGCCCTAACCTTATGAAAACACAAAAATTCTCCTTCTCAAATGGTTGAAGGGATTGAAGAAGGAGTCATTTTGCTGAGGGCAGAGAGGAGCTCAAAGCTGCAAGTGAAATTGCTTTCATAGACTACCATTAAGTGATCTAGACACTTAGACTCATTTAACAGAAACTGAAGTTAGGTCACAACCAGAAACAACAAGAGCATGGGGAATCTACCATCATGAGTTTCTAATAGGAAATGCTGAGTACTGGAAAGCACTAAGTCCGTTTAGGAGGCTTGCTTACTGAGAAGGAACTATAGTATTCAATATTTAAGAATCTAGTGAGATAACTTTCTGCCTTGTACTCTGGCTTTGAGATAATTGAAGTGAATCATACATTAGGAATGAGAAATGAAGCTTCCAAAAGGATCCACTATAAAGATTCATCCAGAGGCAGCAAAATCATCTCCACCTCCTGTAAGGTCTCCCCCTAGTGGTGCTCAACCCAGCTGAATACCACGCTCCTCCCACTACCAGGCAATTGGACATACTTGAAATTTCATTTGTAGTCACAAGGATTGAGAAGCACTGCTGGCATTTAATAAATGGCAGGCAGTAATGCTAAATGTCCTGCAGTGTGCCCCAGAAGGAGTTGCACAGTGCAGAATTTCCTAACTGAAATAGCACAACAGCATCCATTTTGGATACCCCTACATTAGACAGCTGCCACACCATCTCTCAGAGCCTCCAATTTCCAACCTGTCTACTTGTTTGGAATTAACAAATTAGCTCTTTGTGTTTAGAAGTCATAGTCTCTCCTCATTTTTTAATTAAGAGGAAAGGCTGTAATTCACCTCTACCCTGTCCTGTTGAAAGGGATTAAAGAAATTACTTAAGTGATATGTACATCTATTGGCTAGACAATGATAGGAGAAAATCCCTCTTTAAGTACAAGTAAGATCTGTGGAACTCTGTGACACAGGAGGACATCAAGTGGCTGGGTTTGGGAAAGGGGTAGTAGTTTTGACAAAAAACAAAGATGTGAGCCAAAGTAGACTATCGTATGTCTTTCCTTCCCAACTTCCCTTTCTCCTCAAATAGTCTTTGAGTGACCACTATCTGTAGGCATTGTATGATGTGCTGTGAAACAATGGTGAGCAGGAAGTGACGCTGTCCTTCAGGGAGACTAACCTTAATAAAATAACCACACAAATAAGCCAGTGAATGAGGACTCACGTGATCATCCATCATTGCCAGTTGCTTACCTCTAGATGCAAAGAGCACCAAACAAGCATGGCCTGTGTCATATAGTTTCTGGGTTCTGTTATCAGCAAGTTAGTTGGAGCAGTCACCAAACTTTGATAGACTCAGTTTCTCCTTGGAATACAAATGCACATTGCATTGGACAACAATGTGATTTCTAGTGGCTAAGAGAGAACCTTGTCCAATTTTCATGTTTTAAGTGTGACTCATTTCAGTTCAGGATGAGTCATCGGGGATGGGTGACCCTGCTTCCTGATACAGTCTTAATGACCTCCTCCCACATAGCGCTATCGGCAACACAAGCAGTCTTGAGATGCCTCGTGGGGCTTTCAAGAACAGTCAGCATCATCAAACTAATTCCGCAAATGCTTATAGAATGCCAGCTCTGAGCCTTGTTCTGCATGAAGGCCCAAGTACATAAAGATGAGGAAGCAACAGTCCTTGCCCTTGAGGAGTGCCAGCTGAAGAAGGAGACATAATCATACAATGTGATGCATCACAGGAGCGCTATGGCCAAGTGTCATAGGATCACAGAGGAAGAGACTGGTCACTTCTGTGTTTCTGAGGTGACTCAGAGCAGAATGGCTGGAGATGGAGCACTTGACTCTCAGCCCTTCCTGATAGAAACATTTGCTGGTTGCATTGGATAAACTATCCCACGGCCGAAAGGTCTCACTTTATTTTATTGAGTCTGGATTCTCTACAAACTTTCTTGTTCAAACCTGAGTGTAAAGTGCTACTTTTTAGGACAATTTAACTCAGATTCACTGAATGAGGAGTTGGGTGATATCCCTGCATGTACATGGCGGTGATTATGACTTTCTTTTCACAAATCTTATGAACACTGTCTGCCTCCACTTCCAGAACCCTCCACTCCAGCTGACACAAACTCATCAGTGTAGCTGCCTCTATAGAGAACAAGGAATTTGGGGATGGCAGAGAACACAAGGCCGCTTTTCCAGGGAGGATGAATGAACAGTGACCCCTCCTCATCCTCAGCTCCCCAAGACACTGACAGCCTCATCCTAGAGTCGCTACCTTCTAAACACCTCTCCAGTCCACCTTCTCCTTTTCATCTCCATCACCCCGACACCAACTCCTGACTTCTCCAGGACAGGAATGAGGGTTCACCATGTCACAGTACCCAATATGCAAACTCTCTCTTTCTTTCTTTCTTTCTTTTTTTTTTTTTTTGAGGTCAAATTAAGGAAAGTTTTGCCACCTCCCAAAGCAGGAGAAACTGCTTTGATTGACTTTTCAAAATTGGTCTCCATCTGGAAGCAGCAGGAAGTCAAAGCAAAGGCCTCATTTAGATCCAGGGAAATCTGAACAACTAAAGTGCCCATAGGGCCAGAGCAGAAAGAATTCCAGAGTGGAAGCTTCTCCCAGGAAACTAACATCCAGGTAATGAAAATAAGGAAGAATAAGAGACTCTACTTTTCCCTAGGGTTTCCTGGGCTTTTTTTTTTTCTTTTCCCTAACTGCCTCTACCTTCAGCTCATTCACTTAGCATCTAGCATCTGGCAGTTCCTGTTTAGAGAGACAAACTCAGGTCTGGCTCCACAAGAAGAAAGTCGCCCACAGGAAGCAGTCAGCATCATTTAGATATAAGGCAAGAGTACATTTCTCCCTGCCGCACCAAACTGAATCAGCTCAGACGCTTGTGTCAAAATTTTCTACAATTTTTTTGAAGTTGCAAATGCCTCTGTCTTAGTTTCAGCCCATTTCTTCCAGCTCTCATGCAAGGTGTCAAAACTGAAAGCTAAAATAATACCAGTTCTTTCTTTAAAAAAAAAAAAGTACAGCAGATTATGTCAAAGGATGTAGTATTATTTACATACAATATGGTTAAGATTTTTATATGTAAAGAATACACCATCTGAAACATCTGAAGAGAGCATGGGGCAAATTTTAATAAAAGGCACATATACAACAAGGGCTTCCCAGGTGGCGCTAGTGGTAAAGAATCCCCCTGTCAATGAAGGAGGCAAAAAGACTTGGCTCTGACCCCTGGCTCAGGAAGAGACCCTGGAAGCAACCCACTGCTTAAGTTGAGAATCTCACAGACAGAGGAGCCTGGCGGGCTACAGTCCATAAGGCTGCAAAGAGCAACTTAGCACACATAGAATAAGGAGACTGAAATGGGAAGTCAAAAGCTGTGATAGCATTTTGAAAGTTGGGCTGGTGGCAGGCATTACTAACTACATGTCAGAGATCAAGAACGCAGCACTCAGACATGGAGTGACTCCCCTCCACCACGGTTGTCTCCAAGTCAGCCTTTCAAGGTGACTCTTCTCTCTCACCTGCAGACCCATGGCTGGCCAAAGCCCCAGTAGCTCTCCTGGAACAGCACAGAATGACTTCCCAAGCTGAAATGAGAATATGGGACAGCTTCTCCCAACCCTCGATGTACAATATTACAATTTTGATGCTGATATTTTTAGAGGTCATGGAACTATAGATCAACTTTAAAAAAAAAATCTGATTATTGTCCAGGCATGAGAGACTAGTTTTATCAATGCCTATTGTTATTTAGAGGAAATAATTTTAGATAAAGATGTGTGATACATTCAGAGGATGAAGCGTAACTTTTTTGTAGGGTTACTTGTGCTAATATTGTAACTTAGGGTCTTACGAAAGCTATACTCCAAGAGCCCACTTCTAATACTCTGGTGAAGCAAAGGGTTCCATGGTCAGAGAACTGAAGCAATAAAACAGAAATTCACAATGCTGCCATCTCAGGGAATATAGTTTTAGAATGGCCTCTCCTCATCCCAAGAGTCTCACCCCAGAGTTGCTGCATCTAAACCCTTCCCCCTTCACCTGTTCCTTCCCATTCCCCATGTCACTCAGGTACTCATGAAGTAGGCGATTCTGAGAACCGCCCCCTTGACCTTCTCAACCTTACTTCAGCATAACCACCAATTATCTGTGACAAAATCAAATCCAATCATGCATTCTACTGCTATAAATTATTTAATGACTTTCTATCATTAGACAGAAAGAATGACTTTCTAGCTAGAAGTAATAAAATCTGAACTCCGTAGTTTGACAGCAAGGACTTTAAGAGCCCCCAGTGTGTCTTCTCTTCTATATCCCCATCCTACAGAATCACAGCCCTTTCCCCCGCTCAGCTCACTTCATGCTATAAGCATTCTATAACCACTTCCCCTTCCTCACACAAGCTTTGCGCTTTAGTGCATCTATGCTTTTCTATATGCCACTTCCTTCAGCAAAAGTGCAGATGTTTTCCACCATCTGCACCTGGAACTCTCACTGAAAAGTCAGTCCACCTGAAATCTTTGGGCAGAGTTAGGTAATAGGTAACCTAACTCTGTGCACTGTCCTCCTTACACAATGGAAAAGTAATTGTGAATGGGCGCTGAGTATTGAAAATATGGGAGTGAATAGGAAAAGAAGAAACCCAGATCCTGCCACCGTGGTGCTTACCTGAGCGTGCCAAGGTTACAAATATAAAACCTGCTCAGAGCCATCCAGGGGAGGCGCATGCGAGCTTTCAGAATACATCATACATACAAGTCACCAAGGGAGATCAGGGAAGACTTCATTAAATTGGAGCTATTTCAGTTGAAATCTGATGAGCATACCAGGCATGTGAGAGTTCTGCTCACACGAGGGTCATTTAACCCATTCCTGTCCTTGAACCTCTTGTTACCATGCTGCAGGGACATCTGTACAGTAATTGAGAGTAAGCATTTAGAAGGTTTTGGAGCAATATGACAGAGTCATTTTATACCTCTTGAATCTAATAAAAAGGAAGGCTTAGATTCTGTGTGTCTTTTTTATTTGTTTTACTTTTGTAGTGTTTCCTTTTTATTGTCTTCATAAAAACATCAGTCTGTGATGGATTAGATAATTAAAGAAAATAAAACTTCCAGAGAGTTTGAGAAGTGCTGCCCTACTCAGAACGAATGTGTGTGAAAAGAACTCACACCAAGACAAGCAACGGTTCTGGAAGAAGGCCAGATGTCGCCCCTGAGTCGGGTGCACAGTGGAAAAGGAAGTGAGGCTGGTGATGCGGATTTGGAGAGTCAAGTACACATGTGATGGCTATAGTGCTGCTTACTGGTGCAACCAACAAGGAAGAGGATGGAATCGGAGCAGAAGGGAGGGAGATCTAGGACTAAGTCCCCAGGAGCCCATGAGGGAGACAGAGGAGGAGAAGCCAGCGAGGCTGAGTGACAAGATGTGTGGGGCCTGCAAAGCCCGGAGATGAGAAGCTTTCAAGCAGGTGGAGTGGTCAGCAGCATCAAACCAACCGAGAGGACAAATTGGCTAAAAAATAGCTCCTGGGCAGAGTGACACAGGAGTCACTGCCGTCTTCAGCAGACAGTCTGGTGGAGAGACGGGGCAATCTGCCACCAATCTGCAACTAGTTAAGCAAACAAGAAAGTCGAGGAAAAACAGAGCAAATTGCAGAGCAATAAAATGGGAAACGATCTGGTAGCTAGAAGAAGATGTGGGTGCCAAGCATTTGTTTTGTGTTTGTTAGGGGTGTTTTGCTGGTTTTTCCCTTGGGGTTATTTAATAAGAGAAATTTGTTTTTATAAGAGAAATTTGAGCAGTTTTACAAATGACTGGCTCCTGTTGAGAGGGAGAGGTTGAATGTAGAAGATGGAGAAAATATAAACCATAGTTTACATTTTCTGGGAAAATGGATGAGATTGGTATCCAAAGCACAGGTAAAGAAATCAAGCTTAATCCCCCAAAAGACAGGAGTCTTAGACAACTGGCCTGTGAAATCTAAGAAGACTGAAGAGGGACGTGAGAAAGGAGAGAGAGATAGGAAGAAAGAAGACATGTCAAGAGGCTGAATGAAGTGTGTGTGAGTCTAAAGAGCAGTCACTGGGGAGGAGAGGGTCAGTCAGCCAGAAAGCAAGAGCAGCACAATCAGAGAGAAGCCTTGATTCAGTGATTTTTGAACAGAGAGTCCCCTAGCTTTCCTGTGTCATTGGTCTTTCTCTGACGTTTCACATTTCTTCTTCAAGCTTGTTGTCTTTCATCTCTTTGAAACTGGAGAAACGCACCTGCCTGACTTCTGTTTTTCAGGGAGGAGCCAATGCAAGGTGGGGTGTTCCTCTCTTTGCATCTATTCCTTCATGAATGGTGGGCATGGATACCTGCTGGTTCTCTGGCTCATGTTTTCTGTGTCTTCTGGTGATTCATCATCTCCGCAGTAATTCCATCCAGAACATTGACTGCCAAAGCACAGGAGGGGAAGGGTGAAGAAAGCGGCAACTTGAAGCACTTCCAGTTTTGATTTGGGTTTTTTTCCAACACGCAACCAGATTGAATGTGTCTTCAGCCATGAGCCACATCTCCCCATGGTGCTCACACTCTGAAGAGTCAGGGAAGCTCACAGTGTAGCCCTGAGAGTCCCAGAAACTGTTAATCAATGTTGGGACTTCCTCTCACCCTCCTTAAATAAGGCAACTGCCTTGCCTGAAAGCCTAGTCATAAAGCAATCTACTTCCCCACGTGGTTATAACGTGGAATCAGACATCTCAGAGGATGCTTTTTTTCCACTCCTAGATCTTGTCTGTCTAATCAAAGGATGAGTAGATGGGTTGCTGAGGATTATGCCACTTTGTTTTTGAACAGGAATCATAGAATGGCAGTCTACAGATGGGATCCAGCTGGCAGATAATATGGTTTGGCCCACACAGTTTTTGAAAGATAGGAACATTTCACATAAAATCCATTTTCCAGTGACTTTAAAAAACAGATCATCTGGAAGTCCTCAAGGGCAATTTTTCCTCTGTGGCAAAACTAGCTAAAACTGAGCTATGGTAGTTCTTTCTGTATGGATGTGCCATTCACTTCCACCCTCCCTATGCCCTGCTGCCTTTGATTCAACCCTCTTCAGAGTGTTCTGGCCCCTGGTTTTAGAAGAGCCCTATTGTGTTGCTCACTCTGCCAAGAGAATGCACTCAGTTCAGTTCAGTCACTCAGTCATGTCTGACTCTTTGTGACCCCACAGGCTGCAGCATGCCAGGCCTCCAAGTCCATCACCAACTGCAAGAGTCTAATCAAACACATGTCCATTGAGTTGGTGATGCCATCCAACCATCTCATCCTCCGTCGTCCCCTTCTCCTCCTGCCCTCAATCTTTCCCAGCATCAGAGTTTTTTCAAATGAGTAAGTTCTTCACATCAGGTGGTCAAAGTATTGGAGTTGCAGCTTCACCATCAGTCCTTCCAATGAACACCCAGGACTGATTTCCTTTAGGATGGACTGGTTGGCTCTCCTTGCAGTCCAAGGGACTCTCAAGTCTTCTCCAACACCACAGTTCAAAAGCATCAATTCTTTGGTGCTCAGCTTTCCTTATAGTCCAACTCTCACATCCATACATGACTACTGGAAAAACCATAGCTTTGACTAGACAGACCTTTGTTGGCAAAGTAACGTCTCTGCTTTTTAATATGTTGTCAAGGTTGGTCATAACTTTTCTCCCAAGGAGCAGGTGTCTTTTAATTTCATGGCTTCAGTCACCATCTGCAGTGATTTTGGAGCCCCCAAAAATAGTCTCTCACTGTTTCCATTGTTTCCCTATCTATTTGCCCTGAAGTGATGGGACCGGATGCCATGATCTTAGTTTACTGAATGTTGAGTTTAAGCCAACTTTTTCACTTTCTTCTTTCACTTTCATCAAGAGGCTCTTTAGTTCTTCTTCACTTTCTGCCATAAGGGTGGTGTCATCTGCGTATCTGAGGTTATTGGTATTTCTCCTGGCAATCTTGATTCCAGCTTGTGCTTCCTCCAGCCCAGCATTTCTCATGATATACTCTGCATATAAGTTAAATAAGCAGGGTGACAATATACAGCCTTGACGTACTTCTTTCCCTATCTGGAACCAGTCTGTTGTTCCATGTCCAGTTCTAACTGTTGCTTCCTGACCTGCATACATATTTCTCAGGAGGCAGGTCAGGTGGTATTCCCATCTCTTTAAGAATTTTCCACAGTTTATTGTGATCCACGCAGTCAAAGGCTTTGGCTTAGCCAACAAAACAGAAATAGATGTTTTTCAGGAATTCTCTTGCTTTTCTGATGATCCAACAGATGTTGGCAATTTGGTCTCTGGTTCCTCTGCCTTTTTTAAATCCAGCTTGAACATCTGGAAGTTCATGTATTGCTGAAGCCTGGCCTGGAGAATTTTGAGCATTACTTTGCTAGCGTGTGAGAGAGTGAAATTGTGTAGTAGTTTGAGCATTCTTTGGCATTGCCTTTCTTTGGGATTGAAATGAAAACTGACCTTTTCCAATCCTGTGGCCACTGCTGAGTTTTCCACTGGTCACAGAAAACATCCTTTTTCGACAACACAAGAGACAACTTAACACATTGACCTCCCCAAATGGTCAATACCAAAATCAAACTGATTACATTCTTTGTAGCTGAAGATAGAGAAGTTGTGTACAGTCAGCAAAAACAAGACCTGGAGCTGACTGTGGCTCAGATCATCAGCTTCTCATGGCAAAATTCAGGCTTAAACTAAAGAAGTCCAGGAGAAACACTAGGCCAGCCAGGTATGTCTTAAATCAAATCCCATATGAATTCACAGTAGAGGTAATGAATAGATTCAAGGGACTAGGATCTAGGTAACAGTGTGCCTGAAGAACAGAGGTCTGTAATATTGTACAGGAGGCAGCAAAAATCATCCCAAAGAGAAGCAAGAAGGCAAAGTGGTTATCTGAGGAGACTTTACAAATAGCAGAAGAATGAAGCAAAAAGCAAAGGATAGAAGGAGAAATACATCCAATTAAACTTAGTTTCAAAGAACTGCTAGAAGAGACAAGAAGGCCTTTTTCAATGAACAGCATAATAATAGAAGAAAACAGCAAAAGCATAAATACTAGAGATCTCTTCAGGAAAACTGGAAACATCAAGGGAACATTCCACCCAAAGATGGGCACAATAAAGGTTAAAAGACCTCATAGATGCTGAAGAGATCAAAATGAGATGGAAAGAATACATGGAAGGACTGTATATAAGAAGATCTTAATGAACTGGATTACTACAATGGTGTGCATAGTCACCCAGAGCCAGACATTCTGGACTGTGAAGTCAAGTGAGCCTTAAGAAGCACAGCTGTTAATAAAGCTAGTGAATACAAGGAAATTCCAGTAGAACTATTCAAATCCTTAAAGGATAATGCCATCAAGGTTTTGTATTCATTATATAAGCAAATCTGGAAGACCAAGCAGTGGCCCCAGGACTAGAAAAGGTCAATCTTCATCCAATTCCCAAGAAGGGTAGTACCAAAGAATATGCTAACCATAGGACAATCACACTCATCTCCCATGCTAGTAAGGTCATGCTTAAAATCTTACAGGCTAGGCTTCAGCATTTTGTAAACCAAGAGCTTTCAGATGTCCAAGCTGGGTTTAGAAAAGGAAAAGGAACTAGAGATCAAATTGCCAACATTCTCTAGATTATAGAGAAAGCAAGGGAACTTTAGAAAAACATTTATCTCTGTTCATTTACTGTGCTAAAGCCCTTTACTATGTGAATCATGACAAACTGTGGAAAGCTCTTAGAGAGAAGGGAATACCAGACCATCTTACCTGTCTCCTGAGAAACCTGTGTGTGGGTCAAAAACAACAGTTAGAACCCTGTATGGAAAAACTGGTTGGTTCAAGATCAAGAAAGGAGTACAACAGGGATGTCTGCTATCACCCTGTTTGTTTAACCTATACTCTGAATACATCATGAGACATTTCAGGCTGGATGAGTTACAAGCTGGAATCAAGATGATTCATATGTGGATGATATCACTCTAATGTCAGAGAGCGAAGAGGAACTAACAATCCTCTTGATCAGGGTGAAGGAGGAGAGTGCAAGATTAAGTATTAAAAAAAGTATTAAAAAAGCTAAGATCATGGCCTCCCACCCCCATTGCTGCATGGAAAATAGGAGGGGAAGATGTGGAAGAAGTGACAGATTTCCTCTTACTGGGCTCCAAAGTCACTGCAGATGGTGACTGTAGCCATGAAAGTAGAAGACGATTGCTTCTTGGCAGGAAAGCATTGACAAACCTAGACAGTATGTTGAAAAGCAGAGACATTACTCTGCCGACAAAGGTCAGTAGAGTCAAGGCTATTGTCTTCCCAGGGTCATGTACGGTTGTGAGACCTGGACCGTAAAGAAGGTAGAAGGACAAAGAATTGATACCTTCAAAGTGTGGTGCTGGAGAAGACTCCCAAAAGTCCCTTGGACAGCAAGATCAAACTGGTCAATCTTAATTGAGATCAACCCTGAATATTCACTGGAAGGTCTGATGCTGAAGCTGAAGCTCCAGGATTTTGGTCTTCTAACTTTTCATTGGAAAAGCCCCTGATGCTGGGAAAGCTGAGGGCAAAAAGAGAAGAAGGTATCAGAGGATGCCCTGAAATGGCTGGATGGTGTCACCAATACAATGAACCTGAACTTGGGCAAACTCTAGGAGATAGTGAGGAACAGGGAGGCCTGGCGTACTGCAGTCCATGGGTCACAAAGAGTTGGACATGACTGAGCAACTGAACAACAACAATGGTTGTACTGTTCTAATCTTCCTTCCCCAAGTCCACATTGCATTCTGTTCGGCACGTCATTTTTCTACCTTATTTTGGGAGTTGTGACTGGGGATATTTTCCCCTGTCTTTCAAAGTGAATTTTCTTCTTTATTTTTTGTTATTTGAATTTTTGTAGTCACTTTTTTTTATTACTTTATGTATTTAAACAGAGGAAAATATAGTAAAATTGTTTTTATATCATAAAAATCTGAAGTCTTCCTTACCTGACCTTTAATATCTTCTATATCTAAAATGAGCAGTTATCAAAATAGACTGTAAAATATTTAAACATCAGAAATAGTAAAATTGTTGGTGAAGGGCTTTAAGCTCTGAAAATGAAGTTACTAAAGTAACACATACAAAAAAATCAGTAGCAGTCTACATATTATCTGGAGAATCAAGCAACAGAACAGAAAGGACTTTTAACAAACTTTTTATATTTCTTTTTTCTTTCATTTTTGTGATAATTTAGATATGCAAAAAAGTGTAAATAGATTCAGAAAACATTTAAAACATAGTATCAGAGGCAAAGGAAACAGAGTGAGTATCCATCCCTCACTGGAGGCAATTCATAGATTGTCTTCAAGATGTACAATAATCCCCTGAGAATGTATAAGGCTAAACAAGTGGATTGTAGTATTTTTCTTCGTTGAGAATCTCTGTCCTCAGAGATGAAGGGACACTGAACAAAGTTCAGTGATATGGCTTGCCCCTGGGATTATGATGCTAGTCTTCTCAGCCTCCCTGCCTCCATCAGTCCCTCTGTGATCCTTCTCCCACAGAGCAGACAGGGGATCCTTTATAAAACACCACCACTTGTTCAGCCCTTTCCAGTGGCTTTTCACATACTTAGAGTAAAATCCCTCACACGGCTTTCAAGGCCTACAGAATCAGCCATGGCCACACTCCCACCTCTGAATCTCCCTTTTTGTCCCCTTCCTCACAGTACACCAGGCTCACTGACCTCCTTTCTGTTCCTGAACCAGCCTTGTGTGCTCTGGCCATGGGGCTGTCTCACTGGCTGGTCCATACATCTCTCCTTCAGCTCTTTCTCTCAGTTCAAATGACACCATGCCACAGAAGTCTTCCTTGAATGCTTGATCAAAAAATATCCTTCAGCCACTATCTGATATGTTCTTTGTGATTTTCACGGCACTCATCTCCATCTGAAATCATTTTGCTCATTTACCTGGCTGTCTCTTTCTCTAGCAATACTGCTTCCTTGAGACCAGGGACCATGTCTTCCTCCCCTACGATATCCTCAGCTCATTGGGTAAATGACTTCATTTTGTAGGTGACAAACTGGGGCTTGGAGAGGGAAAAAGGCTTAGGCAAAATCCCACAGCTCATGAAAAGCAGAGATCACCGTGCAATTCACATTTCTTGAAATCAATTCAGAGCCTTCTTTATAAACCCTTGTTCAATAAAAGGGAAATTCCGCTATAAGTGGTTAGAAGTTTATGAAGGTAAGGCTGAATACTGCCCACTGATTTCATTAAATTTAATAAGAATTATTCAGCAGCAGTCTAATCAACAGTTAGTCATTCCATTTTAGTACATTTACCATTATAACTGAATGCATCATTCATTGGCTGTTTGTATTAATAATATTCATTTTCAAAGACTGGCTTCCAATGCTATCATTTACCATTTCACATGTTTTTCAGCCACTTACAGTACCAAGAAACACAATATCAATAACAATGCTATTACAGTTAAATGTATACAATTTTTTGTCCTCCTATGAAGTCAAATTGCTAGTGAGTTTAAATTTTCTTTCTCAGACTCCACCAAACAAACAATTAACTGTCAGTGTTGCTAATTGGCTAAATCACTCCCGAATGACTCCAGGGTCAAGTGAATCCCTATAAGCTGGTGGTAAAAATCTTCCCTTTGACAAAAATTCAGAGCTGTATTCAAAGCTGAGAACTATGTCATAGTAGTTCACTAGTGTATCACTTTAAAAAACCAAATAAAGTAAAAAAAAAAAAATGAGCTGTATCAGTGAAGCAAGCATGAAAGTTTCTTCTTACAAGAGCCACAAAATAGTCTGTTAAAAATGAAATTGTTCATCATTCCAGGGACATCCACCTTTAAAAAATGGGCATTGCATCCAGGTTTGGGCAATTCATTCCCAGAACAAAGGAGCAGCTTGATTAATGACTCGCCTGGCTGGAAAGGGTTGGTCATCTCAGGCTCAGGAGGAGTCTGTCTCACTATTTGGAGAAGTTCCTGGAAAGAGAACTGCCTGCCTCTTCTCTGCCTCTCATACAGCAGGAGTTCGAAAAGGAGGCTGACTGACGAAAACCTCCACAGTACAGAAGCGCTCTCTTGCCTCAGTGACATTTCAACAGTGTCACAGTAAACCCAGAACTACCTATTCTGTTTCCTCTCCAGCTGGAAAAAGTGGGGAAGGGTGTGTAGACTGAGGGAGGAGAGTGTCCACTCAAAGACTCAGGGTGAGATGTTCCTCTTGAAGACTTGACTTTCAGTGAAACTTCTCCAAGGAGAGGGAACACCACAGAGGCAGGAGCTATGAAGTCAAGGAGAAACTTGAAAAATAAATATTCAGGAACACTTCTATATGTTCCTGGATTGCCATCCGGGACAATACAAGCTTTAGCACTTGAAACCATCTTCTCTTTTTGGACTATAAACCAATTAAGTCAATGAGCAATATCAGCCTTGATATTTCTAAGTATTTTATTTTTTAAAAAGGGAAAGTCCTCTCATCCCTGCTCCAGACATAATGTAAACCAGGCATCCTGAACTCAGCCTGTTAACCACTCTATACCATGTCCTTTCTCAATAAACTGAAACCTACTTCATGTTCTGTGATAACACCCTATGGACATGGAGAGAAATGTCCTGGTAGAACTGAAGGGAATTTGAAAGTGTGTGAGAGAAAGGAAGAGTTTTGGTAAGGGATTACATAGACCCAGGGACATCCTGGCTCTTCCAATGTACTAAACAGCAGCAGAGGCCAAATAATCTGATATGTGAACACTGTCACCAGAATTATTAAACATAGAATCCCTTGATTGCATGTACAGCAAGACTCCCATCATTTGATTAAGCTATTTTTCTGTTCAAAAACCTTCAATGAGACCTCCATCCTACCAGAGTGATATCTGTCTTTAAGAGTCAAATCCGTTCCCCTCTGCTCCTGAAGACATGCCTTCCACTCCAGAGTGGCTGTGTGCATTTGTCCTACACTGTCCTCAATACTGTTTCCTCATCCCATGCTTTTTTTTTCATATAAAATGTCCTGTTTCCAAATCCAGATAAGCATGTTGCTTGACCATCCCGGACTTTACTGATTCTTCTGTGATGGGATTCCTTTCTGATTAGGCACCACACTATTTGGTCTACAACTCACATTTTTCTCGGTAACCAAAATACAAATGCCATGAACATAGGATTCAACATCCTCTATTTTCATAAAGAAAAGTATCTTGGCATAACCTAGTGAGATGTAAATAAGTTTTGGTTATTTGTTGTCCTAATTTCTGACTGTTATTACATATGCCAAATCCCATGGTAACAAGTATAAGTTCACTAAAAATATTTTGGCAAACCTTTCAAAGCTCAATGATTCATGTAATTATAATATTAAAGCAACAAGATCAAAACTATGCTAACTTATGAACTGTATTTTTAACAACTATCATTCTAGTAATGATGATTCTGGTGTTCCTTCCCTCCCATGGCACTTGAATTTAAATCCTTTATGTGACACCATGTAAGTTAACTGTCATAAGTACATGAAAACCTGGGAAGCCTGTAAGAAAAACCTAAAAGAAATCTCTTCCCCAAATTGTAAGTCAGCCAGCAGGATTCCTGCACCAGAAGAAAAGAAAGGAAGTATATTTTTTATCTCTCTCAGATCCTGAGTCTCAGTTCCCTTTCTTCTTTTACTCTCTAGTTTCAGAATTCATCATTTGAAAGCAGTTCAATAACAGAGAGAATCCAAAAGGACTGTCTGCAGCTTCCTTACCTCTCTCTCCAGCGCTGTGTGGAAAGGGATGAAATGAACATTTCTTTATTTTTGAAGAATAGCCTTTTCAGGGCTCTTGATAGGTACCTGAACTGTGGCTGGTACCTGCTGCTGGTTGATCACTTTGCCCGCAACAGGAGAGGGGGCAGAGACGGGGATGCCTGATCAGACAGCTCCCCGCTGACTTGTGGAGTAACTGCCCTAGAAGGCAGGGGCTCAAGGTCACCCCATCTGAGCCACACAGGTAAAGAGAGGGCTGACTTCCCAGCTTTATTGTAGAGTACAGAGATAATGTTACCTAAGGACACAAAGTCCCTCAGAAGCAAAGTTAACTTCAGGGTCCAATCCAACTACTTTGCTTTAGGTTGGCCTTAAGTAGAAAATACATGTTCAATCTGCTTCATATGAGCCAAGTTCTTACTGGAAGAGTTGTGAAAGGCCTGCCTGCCCAGCCAATACAGCATTTTTCAGTGGTCCCCAACCAGTTTGGCACCAGGGACTGCTTTCGTGGAAGACAGTTTTCCACAGAACAGGGCAGAGTGGATGGGGTTTGGAGATCATTCAAGGGCATTGCAATTACTATGCAATTTATCTCTATTGTTATTACATCAGCTTTGCCTTAGATCATCAGGCATTAAATTCTGGAGGTTGGGGACCCCTGCAATAACCTGAAATTCGCAACTTTATAGTTATTCTTTTGCTTCCCATATTACTTCCAGGAAACCATGTTTCAAATACAACTGCAATTCAGATGATACATGAGAACCCTCCCCATCCCAACTCTCCTTAAATCTGGATGGAATTAGCTTTAATGTAGCCATAATAAAAGTAATGTTCTCCTGAAAATTTCTATTCATACTCAAAGAGCTTCACTCCTTCTAGCTTTATTTGCCTCGTGGCCTCTAGCTAAGCCTCCCCTCTACCTCCAACATCCATATTCATATGATTTTAATGATTTATGAACAACAACCCATTCACCAAGCACTTTGAAATTCAGTCAACTTTCACTAGAAGACTTGGGTGACATCACAGAGCATAGAGTCTCCTGTTACTAATATCTCCTCTCCAGACCCACTCTTCCTTCCCACCACCTCCATTTCTTTCTCTCTTAACTCTTCTCCCTCCCTTTCTCTGGAACAAAACAAATGGCTCCTCTTTTCTGAGTCATAGCCATTTTCTGAGTACTTAACATTGCTTAAGCATGCTCTACTGGTTCTACCCTGTTTCCAAGCAAAATATCCTAGTATTTCTTTCAAAGTCAAGTCTTCCTCTAGAATTCTGGTCAGTATTTTGTTCACATCTTCACCTTCACAGCCTGACGTGATCAAGTAAACCACCGATACTGACATCTTGGTTGATAAAATCAGTAAAGAAGAAGAGTCGAAGGGGATGGGAGTCTGAGCTTTGGTAGAACAGTCAAGTATGTCCCCACTCTCTACAAAAAAAAAAAAAAACCACCTTGTAGTCTGAGAAAGCTGTGACAGGGTCCTGGGAACCTTAATAGCAAGCCAAATTCAGCATGCTACTCAGCTTGACCATTGGATGATCCCAATAAAGATCCTTAACTTTCTTAAACATCAGTCATTTTGGTGCCTTGACGTTTTTAGAAAGGAGAAGTCTGCCACTCAGTAGAAAGCCAATTCATCTAACAAAATCCTCAGCATCTAAATTAAATAGGAGAAATACTTTTCCTAGTTACTTTTGTTTGTTTGTTGAGAGATTTGAATGTTCAAAGCCATTTACCATCTAGCCTTTACCTACCCAACTTCCAGTCACAAAAATTCTGCACTAACATTGCCCCCTCCAGCACTGCCTGCTGTCTTGTGACTGCCTGCCCTCACAGTGCTGACCCTCTACCTAAGCTATCCTTTCTTTCCTTCCAGCTTCCAAAAGTGAAAGTAAGCATCTCTTTTACTGAGAAGGCTTCCCCTTCTTAGAGGGATTCAACACCCCTCTGGAGGTTTTGGCTCCTCTAACTACTTATGTGTATGTATACATATATATAATTATAATCCTAGCATTGTGCCTTTTCCATGCAATTATAATTACTTGTTTACATGTCCTTCTCCTCTGCTAAAGTTGATGCCTTTGAAAGCAAGGCTGGCATCTTACTCATCTCTAAAAC
The DNA here is from genome assembly GCA_007570785.1 of Antilocapra americana. NCBI lineage: Eukaryota > Metazoa > Chordata > Mammalia > Artiodactyla > Antilocapridae > Antilocapra > Antilocapra americana. The sequence continues at coordinate 18,083,844 of ML661891.1, read as the reverse complement.
CCCAATGCCTAATGCTGCCTCTTTCATAGAAAGCATCTGATAAATCTTAACTGCATGGATCTCTCCCATTTTCATAAGTTTTTTGAAAAAGAACAGCATTTAATCTTTTGTAGCTCCCGACCCATCAAGTAATGTTACTTGTAAATCAGTTTTAAATGATTATAGTGTCATAAAAGGTGTCAAACAGTAAAGGCAATTCTCCAAGGACACTAATCACAAATGCACACTTCTGCAGAGGACAGCTTAATTTAATCTGAGAGGTGATATTCCAGAGGTAGCTTTTCATCCCTGTCTCAGTCAACACCAGAGATTTTTTTCATTAGCATAAACTATTTCAATACTACATTTATGTTGGCGAAAAGAATAATATTAAACCTTATTAGGCAATGTCATCAAAATGGCAGGTAGGAGTGTTCCACCACCCTTCCCCCAAAAAACATCAATTTTGATAATCTTCCCTGGATGAGCGCACCTCTGTGGAAGCCTGTGAGTCAATGGAGAAGTTCCAGACATCAATGGAATGACAACAATAAATTATCCAAGACTCTGTGAGCTGAAGAGAGTAAGAAGAATGGTTTCACTCTACTCTTGTCATCTCTCCCCTAAGGCAGCACAGTTCAAGTGCCAAGAGAAGCCTGCTCAGCCCATGATGGATCCCTCTGGGGAGGTGAGAGCATGTGAGCAAGTTCTCAGCTCTCCTCGCTGTGCAGGATGCTGCCAGAGAGACCCAGTTCTTTCTCGCTCTATTCAGAATACTAAAGATGCTATATCACTGGGTGAGTCTGCAGATGATGGCTGGGAGACAGTAACCAGGGCTCTTGGAGGGCATTCAAAGGAACAGAGACCCTAGAAACCATTTCATGGACTCCAGTAGGAGGCCCATTCGTGAACCATGGGAGGTTGCCTTGCCTGCAGGTCTGACCAGCTGGCCCACAGGCTTTCTCAATACTCCACATTACTCACCCATACACACCCCTCCCTGTAGCCAGCTTCCTGTGCATGCTCTCAATAGCAGCAAGAGCTGGTGAACACATGCAGTAGGCTGACCTGACTCAGTAGGTTTTGGGGAAAGCACACAAACTTGTATTCAGTACCATCCACAGGAAAGCAAGCAGAAGGTTGTCAGCAGCTGGCCTGGCTTTGCAGGATCAAAGGAAAGCAGACATCCTTAGGCATTTCCCACCAAAGAAAACAAGAAATGCAAGGCAGTAGTAATCATAAAAAAAGATCTGAGATGAGAAAGCCTCAGAATCCCTAACAGAGCTGAAAGAGGTATTTCTCTTTTGAAACCTACCAATAAAGACTAGAGGAGGTGACTGCTTCTTCAAATACAAAGACAGCAAAACAAGACTTCAAGGAACAGGAAAGATCATGGAAACATGATACCAGCGAAGGAGCACAATTCTGCTGTAATCGACTCCACAGTAAAGGAGATCTGTGATTTGCCTGATACAGAATTCAGAATAGTCATTTTAAGGGAAGTCAGTGAGCTACAAGAAAATAATTAAAAACAAATCAACAAAATCAGGAAAATAATATATGCACAAAATAAGATTTAACAGAAAAAATTTAAGAACCAAACAAATCCTTTAGTTGAACAAAATAATAAAGAATAACAAAATGCAATAGAGAGCATCAACATCAGACTAGATCAAGCAGGATAAAGAATCTGTGAAGTAGAAGACAGTTCATTTGAAATTATCTAGCCAGAGGATAGCAAAGGAAAAAATAAAATAAAATAAAAAAGAATGAAAGAAGTAAAGAATACTATGAACTATGGAATATCATTAAGAAAAAAACCCATGCATAATTGAATCCCAGAAGAAAAGGAAGGGAATGGGGGTGGGCAAAAGGTTATTAAAGAAGTAATGGCTAAAAGTTCTAAAATCTGGGGAGAGATTCGAATATTCATGTTCACAGAACTCCTAAGTCCCCCTAAAATTTCAACTCAAAAACTGTTTCCCAAGGCACGTTATGATCAAACAAACTAAAACTAAAAACAGAGAATTTTTAAAGCAACAAAATAAAGAAAACTCTTCACATCAAAGGAAAACCCCATAAGGCAGAAACTTTTTAGGCCAGGAGAGAGTGTGATGATCTATTCAAACTGAAGAAAATAAACTGCCAACAAAGAACATTTTATCTAGTAAAGCTGCCCTTCAGAAATGAAGGCTAGACTCTCCCAAGCAAACAAAGTTAAAGGAATTTGGCACTAGTAGACTTGATTTACAAAATATGGAGAAGAATGTACTTTAAAGTACATTCATCTTTGAATGAAAAGATGCTAATTAGCGAAAGGAATTTTTACTGGCAGAAGTAAGCATGCAGTCAAACTCAGAAAGCACTATTCCCACAATATGGTCATGTATTAACCACTTAATTCTAGCATAAAGGTTAAAGGACAAGAGTATTAAAAATAACTACTAAAGTTACAGTAATTTGTTAATGGATACCCAATATAGAAAGAAGTAAATTTTTACATTTTCTTGATTAATTACCTGATTAGAATCTCTAGTATATTGTGCTCTTCTCTTGACATTTTAAATTGTGTATTGATAGTCTATCTCCATTTCAAACCACTTCCATTTCAATCTACATGCTTAGGATACTCCTAACCAAACTTATACTTGGAAATCATGAAATCAGCTAACTCTTAAAAGGTATGAATCAGGGACTAGTCAATAAAATTAGAATATATTGTTCTACATCTGTACTGTCCTTCTGATTCTAGATTCTTAATCTCCTCTTCCCTACTTTCTTCAATTAAGTCTGAATTTGGCAATAAGGAGTTCATGATCTGAGCCACAGTCATCTCCTGGTCTTGTTTTTGCTGATTGTATAGAGTTTCTCCATCTTTGACTGCAGAGAATATAATTAAATTGATTTCGGTGTTGACCATCTGGTGATGTCCATGTGTAGAGTCTTCTCTTGTTTTGTTGGAAGAGGGTGTTTGCTATGACTAGTGCGTTCTCTTGGCAAAACTCTTAGCCTTTGCCGTGCTTCATTTTGTACTCTGAGGCCAAATTTGCCTGTTACTCCAGGTATCTCTTGACTTCCTACTTTTAGATTCATTATACTTTTCCAACTAGTATACTTCTAGTTAAATATCTTTCATAAGAAATCTTGTCACAAGATTTCATAAAATATCTCCAGAGTTCATCTATGGCTTTAATTCTGTAATTTAGGCCTATAGAAAGCTTGTATAAAAAATAGGCACATTTCTTACCTGCCTACTGCTTGTTTCAATTACCCATTGACTTTCTTGAAATGTCATTTCCCTAGCTACTGATAGGCATAGCTTTTTATATTTGGCCTTTACTGTTTTATAAAATTCTACTGTTTTTTGTACCCACCTTGCATCTGGATTTTCCCCATTTCTTCACTTATAAGCAATATATCTGTATACCTCATCTGAATTTTTGCTAACACATATTTCATAATTACTGTTTTCTTACTAGTAATTTCCTAATTGCTTGCTTCTAAATTTTTCCAGAGTTCTTTTTACCTTTATCTATAGGGTACTTCATTTCCATATTACACTGATTAGTTTGTGGTTTACATCAATTTATAAGTTTGTGTTTTTTTTACTACATTTTAACTATTAAGATAAAAATAAATACTAAATAACTTTTCTATTAAGAGGCTCAGTATTAAAAATAACTATAAGCTTTACTAAAATACAATTTTTGAAAATACATTTAACCAAAGTGTAACAAGGTTGTAAGAAAAATTCGAAGTGGGAAATGGCCAGGATGGCAGAGTAGGAAAACCCTAAGCTCACCGTGGACACGTCAGAATATGTTTACAGAGTAACTACTAGCGAGGAAGAGTGGAACAGAGCAGATAAGACCTCCTTCTGCAACTGAAAAAGAAAAAGCAATAACCACAGTGAGATGGGTAGGAGGAGTAGAGACACAGTATAGTCAAGACACCTAACTCAGGTGGGCAATCCACAAATGGGAGGATGATTGCAACTACAGAGGTAATCCCCAAGGAGTAAGGGAATCCACGTTCCACTACCACAAATCTACGTTCATCAAAACAATATGGCATATGCACAAAAACAAACACACAGTTCAATGGAACAGGATTAGCTCAGTTCAGTCGGTCAGTCATGTCTGACTCTTTGCAACCCCATGGACTGCAGCACACCAGGCCTCCCTCCCTCCCCATCAACAATTTCTGGAGCGTGCTCAAACTCATGTCCATTGAGTCAGTTGGGTGACATCACCGACTCCATCACTGACTCAGTGGAACAGGATAGACAGCCCAGAAAGAAACCCAATGGGAAATTTATTTATGACAAAGGAGGGAACAATGTACAATTTGGAAAAGACAGCCTCTTCAACGAAATGGCATTAGGAAAACTGGACAGCTACATGCAAAAGAATCAGACTTAACTACACTCTCACACCTTGCATAAAATAAATTCAAAATGGAATAAAGACAAATATAAGATCTGAAATTATACAACTTCTATTAGAAAACAGGCATTATGCTCTTTGATGTCAGTCTTCTTAAACTTTTTTTGATATGTCTCTTTGGGCAAGGGAAACAAAAGCAAAAATAAACAAATGGGGTTACATCAAATCAAAAACATTTTGTATGATGAAGGAAGCTATCAACAATATGAAAAGGACACCAATAAAACCTGAGAAGATATTCGCAAACAATGTATCTGATAAGGGGTTAATATTTAAAATGTGCAAAGACCTCACTCAACTTAACATCAAAATAAAGATTGAAAAATAGGCAAAGATTCTGAATCGACGTTTTTCCAAAGAAAATATAAAATAGTCAACATCAGTAATCAACAGGGAAATGCAAATTGAAACCACAATGAGGTGTCATTTCATACCTGTCAGAATGGCTATTAGCAAAAATAAACAAAAACAAATAGCCAGGGTTAGTGAGGACACAGAGAAAAGGGAACCCTGTGCATGGCTGGTGAAAATGTAAATTGGTGCGGCAACTATGGAAAAGCGTATGGAGATTCCTCAAGAAATAAAAATAGACCTACTATATAAACCAACAACACCATTCCTGGTTCTTCTGAAGAAAGCAAAAACACTAATTTGAAAAGATGTATGCACCCCTATTGGAAATGGCAACCCACTCCAGTATTCTTGCCTGAAGAACCCCAGGGACAGAGAAGCCTGGTGGGTTGTCATCTATGGGGTCACACAGAGTCGGACATGACTGAAGTGACTTAGCAGCAGCATGCACCTCTATGTACATAGAAGCACTATTTATAAACACAAGATATGGAAGCAACATGAGTGCTCATCAATAGATGAAAGGATAAAGAAGCTGTTGTGTGTGTGTATACACACACACACACACACACACACACACATACACACACACACACACACATACAATGGAATGTTACTCAGCCATAAAACATTAAATCTTGCCTTTGCAACAGCATGGGTGAACCTAGAGGGAATTATGCAGAGTGAAATAAGTCAGAGTATGACAAACATAATTTCACTTCTTTGTGGAATCTAAAAAGCAAAAGAGATGAACATCAAACATAACAAAACAAACAGAAATAAAGATACAGAGAATGAAGAGGTGTTCGCCAGAGGGCAGAGGGTGGGGGGAGGAAAGAAATAAGTGAGGGAGTTTAAGAAGTACAAAGATCCAGGTACAAAATAAATGAATCATGGGTATGAAACATACAGTGTGGGGAATATAGTAATATGTAGTATCTTTTTGCATGGTGATATAATAAAACTAGATTGTGGTGATCAATTTAAAATGTGTAGAAGTATGCAATCACTATGTTGTATGACAGGAGTTAACATAGCATTGTAGGTAAATTATATTCAAAAACAAATGCAGAAAAAGATCAGATTTGGAGTTACCAGAGGCAGGGATCAGGGAGGGGGTGTGTATAGGGGGAGTTGGATAAGAGCAGTCAAAATGTCAAATTTAAGATACATAAGTACTGGGGATGTGATGTACAATATAATAGGTATAATTAATGCTGCTCTTGTTATACATGGTTTCCCTTATAGCTCAGTTGGTAAAGAATCCACCTGCAATGCAGGAGACCCTGGTTCAATTCCTGGGTTGGGAAGATCCGCTGGAGAAGGGATAGGCTACCCACCCCAGTGTTCTTGAGCTTCCCTTGTGGCTCAGCTGGTAAAGAATCTGCCTGCAGTGCAGGAGACCTGGGTTCAATCCCTGAGTTGGGAAGATCCCCTGGAGAAGGGAAAGGCTACCCACTCCAGTATTCTGGCCTGGAGAAGTCCATGGACTATATAAGTACTGGGGATATGATATACAATATAATAGATGTAATTAACACTGCTCTGTGTAATACATGAAATTGTCAAGAGAGTAAATCTAAAAGGCCTAGTTACAAGGAAAAAGAATTTTCCATATCCTTAATGTTGTATATATATGAGATGGCAGATGATGACTAAGCCTGTTTAGGTCAGTTTTCATGATGTAGGTAGGTCAAATTGTTATGCTGTACATCTTAAACTTGTACAGTGCTATGTGTCAATTATACCTCAACAAAATTGAGAGAGAAAAATAGAAGTGTTATGGGAATCATTTTCTTAGCTGAGGGAACACTGCACCCTTCAACATACAAATTAGAAATTAAATACACTGGCTTGGGGTTAGAGAACCAAAGGCTCAGTGGTCACAAGTTCACCAGAAACAACATCTAGGAAATATTCAAGCCTGACTTTAAAGAATAAATGCAAGTAAATAACACCTTAATAGACCAACAAGATAACAAGAAAATATCTGGAACACAGAAAAAGAAGTTGGATATCCCTGATACACAAAGAAGTCTTACAAGTTCAAAAGAAGAATTTATGAAAAACAAGGAAAGGATAACCGGAAAAGAAATACAAGTAGTTAATACTTATAAAAAGATGTCTTCAATCTTATAAGTAATAGAAGGAATACATATTTAAATATTAGATTTCTATTCTCAAACTGAGACATGCTAAGAAAAATGGAAAGTCATATGTTGAAGTTGCTTTTGGTTTTTATTGCTGCAAAATAAATTGCTCCAACATTTGGCAATTTAAAAACCACCATCTAAATCTGTTTACAGATTCTGTGGGTCAGGAACTGAGAAAAGACACAGTGGGGAGTTTGTTTCTTCTCTATGGTATCTGAAGCCTCAACTGGCAAGACTCAGGAACTGGAGGTGATGGACAGTGGGAGGCAGGAATCACTTGGAGGTGTCTTCACTCCTATGGCATCAGCAGGCTGTCACCTGGGAACTCACCTGGGGCTGTGGCCCACACCCTTGTGTCCTCTCCATGTGGCCTGGCATAGAGGTGCTGCTTCTATTACATAGTGGTGCCCCAGACCCCCAAAGACAAGGGTCCCCAGGGAAGCAGATGGAAGCTTATCACCTTGTGAGCCAGCCTCCAGGGTCACATAGTATCAAATTCACTGAAGTCACAAACCTGCCCAATTCAATGGGAATAAACAAACCCCATCTCTCCATGTGAGGAGTATCAAAGTCATATTATATAAAGACCATGTGAGAGGGAAGATTCTGCTGTGATCATCCTCAGAAAACAGCCTGCCACAGAAAAACTGTCAGATAATGCATCCTCTCATAGAAGGCCAAATGTGAACCTATACCTTTCTGAAGGCTAAACCAACAATGTCAACCAGAGATGTTTTGCTTTTCAATCACTAAGTCATGTCTGATTCTTTGTGACTCCCTAGACTGCAGCACACCAGGCTTCTCTGTCTCTCACCAGCTCCTGGACTTTGCCCAAGTTCATGTATATGCAGGGAAATGGATAGACCATTGACTCCTCAAATATGTCAATTAATAATCTTCTAAATATAAATAATTAAACTTCTGTAGCACCTCCTTTAATACATATATTCTTCTGGAGCATGTTTCACTGTGTGAATTCAACACAAGGTCACATATTCATTCAACAAATAATTGCTGGGTTCCTACTAAATGCCACGAGCTCTGCTAGGTGCTGATTAACATGAACACCATTCTTGCTCTCATGGATATAAAATCTACTAGAGAGGTGGATGAAGTAATCAAACAATTGTAGAAGTGCTTTTAAAATAATGTATAGGAAACTGTGAAAGGACTTTCAGATAGAATTATATTAGGGATCAAGAATTTGAGATTTAAACTGCAACTTGAAGAATTACTGGAAATTTACTTTTTAGAGGGGTGGAAAGATTTCCAGGCAGTAGGGAAGTGAAGTGAAGAAGTTGCTTAGTCTGTCTGACTCTTCTGTGACCCCATGGACTGTAGCCTTCCAAGCTCCTCCATCCATGGGATTTTCCCAGACAGAATACTGGGCTGTCATTTCCTTCTCCAAGGTAATGGGGAGAATTTGTATAAAAGCCATGAAGCAGGAAACAGGTTAGCATATTGGACAAACATAAAGAAGTCCAATGCTTTCCCAATGTACTTACTGAGTGAGGGGAATGAGGCATAGCAGGAGACAAGAGAGGTAAACAGGACCCAGACAAACCCATGGCCTTATGTCCACAGCAAAGATCTTATACTTTACTCTCTGTACACTCTTTTTATGTGATTCTTTCTTTTTAACTGGAGGCTAATTACTTTACACTATTGTGATGGTTTTTGCCATACATTCACATGAATCAGCCATGGGTATACATGTCCCCATCCTGAGCCTCCCTCCTACCTCCCTCCTCATCCCATCCCTCAGGGTCATCCCCGTGCACCAGCCCTGAGCACCCTGTCTCATTCATAAAACCTGGACTGATGATCTGTTTCACATATGATAATATACATGTTTCAATGATGTTCTCGCAAATCATCCCACCCTTGCCTTCTCCCACAGAGTCCAAAAGACTGTTCTACACATCTGTATCTCTTTTGCTATCTCACATACAGAGTCATCATTACCATCTTTCTAAATTCCATATATATGCATTAATATACTGTAATGGTGTTTTTCTTTCTGCCTTCTCTCTGTATAATAGGCTCTAGTTTCATCCACCTCATTAGAATTGATTCAAATGAATTCTTTTTAATAGCTGAGTAATATTCCATTGTGTATATGTACTACAGCTTTCTTATCCATTCATCAGTTGACGGGCATCTAGGTTGCTTCCATGTCCTGGCTATTGTAAACAATGCAGCGATGAGCAATGGGGTACACGTGTCTCTTTCAATTCTGGTTTCCTCGGTGTGTATGCCCAGCAGTGGGATTGCTGGGTCATATGGCAGTTCTATTTCCAGTTTTTTAAGAAATCTCCACACTGTTCTTCATAGTGGCTGTATGAATGTGCATTCCCACCAACAGTGTAGGAGGGTTCCCTTTTCTCCACATCCTCTCCAGCATTTATTGCTTGTAGACTTTTTGATTGCAGCCATTCTGACCGGTGTGAGATGGTATCTCATTGTGGTTTTGATTTGCATTTCTCTGATAATGAGTGATGTTGAGCATCTTTTCATGTGTTTGTTAGCCATTTGTATGTCTTCTTTAGAGAAATGTCTGTTTAGTTCTTCAGTTCATTTTTTGATTGGGTAGTTTATTTTTCTGGAATTGAGCTGCAGGAGTTGTTTGTATATTTTTGAGGTTAATTCTTTGTCAGTTGCTTAATTTGCTCTTATTTTCTCCAATTCTGAAAGCTGTCTTTTCATCTCGCTTATAGTTTCCTTCGTTGTGCAAAAGCTTTAAAGTTTAGTTAGGTCCCACTTGTTTATTTTTGCTTCTATTTCCATTACTCTGGGAGGTGGATCACAGAGGATCCTGCTCTGATTTACATCAAGTATTTTGCCTATGTTTTTCTATAAGAGTTTTATAATTTTTGGTCTTAGATTTAGATCTTTAATCCATTTTTAGTTTATTTTTGTGTATGGTGTTAAGAAGTGTTCCAGTTTCATTCTTTTACAAGTGGTTGACCAGTTTTCCCAGCACCAGAGATTGTCTTTTCTCCATTGTATATTCTGGCCTCCTTTGTCAAAGATAAGGTGTCCATAGGTGCGTGGATTTATCTCTGGGCTTTCTGTTTTGTTCCTCTGATCTATGTCTCTGTCTTTGCGCCAGTACCATACTGTCTTGATGACTGTGGCTTTGTAGTATAGCCTGAGGTCAGGCAGGTTGATTCCTCCAGTTCTATTCTTCTTTCTCAAGATGGCTTTGGCTATTCGATGTTTTTTGTATTTCCATACAAATTGTGAAATTATTTGTTCTAGTTCTCTAAAAAAGACTGTTGGTAGCTTGATAAGGATTGTATTGAATCTATAGATTGCTTTAGGTACTATACTCACTTTCACTATATTGATTCGTCTGATCCATGAACATTGTATATTTCTCCATCTATTTGTGTCCTCTTTGATTTCTTTCATCACTGTTTTATAGTTTTTTATATATAGGTCTTTTGTTTCTTTAGGTAGATTTATTCCTAAGTATTTTATTCTTATCGTTGCAATGGTGAATGGGATTGTTTACTTATTTTCTCTTTCTGTTTTCTCATTGTTAGTGTATAGGAATGCAAGGGATTTCTATGTGTTAATTTTATAACCAGCAACTTTACTATATTAACTGGTTAGCTCTACTAATTTTCTGGTAGAGTCTTTAGGCTTTTCTATGTAGAGGATCATGTCATCTGCAATCAGTGAGCATTTTACTTCTTCTTTTCCAATCTGGATTTCTTTTATTTTTTTTTTTATTCTTCTCTGATTTCTATGGCTAAAACTTCCAAAACTATGTTGAACAGTAGTGGTGAGAGTGGGCATCCTTGTCTTGTTCCTGACTTTAGGGAAAACACTTTCAATTTTTCACCATTGAAGATAGTGTTTGCTGTGGGTTTATCATATAAGGCTTTTATTATGTTGAGGTATGTTCCTTCTATGCCTGCTTTCTGGGTTTTTCTTTTAAATCATAAATGGATGTTGAATTTTGTCAAAGGCTTTCTCTGCATCTATTGAGATAATCATATGGTTTTTATCTTTCAATTTGTTGATGTGGCGTATCACATTGAATGACTCTCTATACACTCTTAAGAGGTTTTATAGCAGAAACACAACATAGACTCTTTCTATATATATTTTTGTACTTTTATTTATTTATTTATTTTTTATTGGTTTTGCCATACAATGACATGAAACCGCCATGGGTTTACATATGCTCCCCCTCCAGAAACCCCCTCCCTCCTCCCTCCCGATTCCCTCCCCTTGGGAACTCTCAGTGCACCAGCCCCGAGCATCAATCCTGTGCTGGCAATTGATTTCACATATGATAATTAACATGTTTCAATGCCATTCTCCCATATCATCCCACCCTTGCCCTCTTCCACAGAGTCCACAAGACTGTTCTATACATCTGTGTTCCTTTTGCTGTCTCACATGCAGGGTTCGCATTACCATCTTTCTAAATTCCATATATATGCGTTAGTATACTGTATTGTTGTTTTTCCTTCTGGCTTACTTCACTCTGGATAATAGGCTCCAGTTCCATCCACCTGAGTAGAACTGATTCAAATGAATTTTTTTTAATGCTGAGTAATATTCTATTGTGTATATGTACCACAGCTTTCTTATCCATTCGTCAGTTGATGGGCATCTAGGTTGTTTCCATGTCCTGGCTATTGTAAACAATGCGGTGATGAACATTGGGGTACACGTGGCTCTTTCAATTCTGGTTTCCTCGGTGTGTATGCCCAGCAGTGGGATTGCTGGGTCATATGGCAGGTCTATTTGCAGTTTTTTAAGGAATCTCCACACTGTTTTCCATAGTGGCTGTACTAGTTTGCATTCCCACCAACAGTGTAAGAGGGTTCCCTTTTCTCCACACCCTCTCCAGCATTTATTGCTTGTAGATTTTTGGATGGCAGCCATTCTGACTGGTGTAAAGTGGTACCTCATTGTGATTTTGATTTGCATTTCTCTGATAATGAGTGATGTTGAGCATCTTTTCATGTGTTTGTTAGCCATTTTTATGTCTTCTTTGGAGAAATGTTTGTTAAGTTCTTTGGCCCATTTTTTGATTGGGTCGTTTATTTTCCTAGAATGGAGCTGCAGGAGTTTCTTGTATATTTTTGAGATTAGTTGTTTGTCCATTGCTTCATTGGCTATTATTTTCTCCCATTCTGAAGGCTGTCTTTTCACCTTGCTTATAGGTTTTTTTGTTGTGTAGAAGCTTTTAATTTTAATTAGCTCCCATTTGTTTATTCATGCTTTTATTTCCAATATTCTGGGAGGTGGGTCATAGAGGATCCCGCTTTGGTTATTTTTGTACTTTTAAAACACTGTTCTGACCCTTCTCTAAGTGAGGGAGATTGTGAGATCAGAGGAGGAGACTAGTTACAAGGTCCCTACAGTAATAGAGGTGAGAGGTGTGTGTAAATGAGTGTGCTGGCAGTAACAATGAGCTCATTTGGCAGGAAAATGAAGTAAATTGGGTGTTCAAAACCCAAAACTAGAAATTTCTATATGCTTCATGGCCATATAAGTGGATACAATCTTTCTAGAATATAATTTGACATTTTGAAAGCCTAAAATGCCTAACATTTCCTTTAAGACAACAATTCTACTTCTAGGTATTTATCACAAAGAATAATCACAGATATGTGTGAAGAGTTAGGTCAAGGGATATTTAGAGCAACAATGGTATGAACTAAGACTGAAAATCATCAAAAGACTGTTGTTCAGATCCTGGTTTTCTAATAAAAGGAATTAGCATTCCTTAAAGAAAGGATTGATTTGGGGTACAGGGCAGGGAAAATACAAGATGAATATGGAGCAAACAGTAAGAAAAGATAGGGGATTATAAAAACACAAATGAAGGGCTTCCCTGGTGGCTCTTTGGTTAAGAGTCCACTTATCAATGCAGGAGACGTGGGTTCAATCCTTGGGTCAGGAAGATCCCTTAGAAGAAGAAGTGACAACCCACTCCAGTATTCTTGTCTGGGAAATCCCATGGATAGAAGAAGCTGGAAGGCTACAGTCCATGGGGTCTCAAAAGAGTCATACATGACCAAGCATACATACATGAAATGAGAAAATCTCTTATGAATTAAGAAGTATTGGGACTGCCCTGGTGGTCCAGTGGCTGAGACTCCATGCTCACAATGCCGGGGGCCTGGGTTGGATCTCTGGTCAGGGAACGAGATCCCACATGTTGCAACTAGGAGTTTGCACATGCAACAAGAGGGGTCCTGCGTGCCATAATGAAGACTGAAGATCCTGCGTGCCACAACTAAGACCTGGCGCAGATGAACAAATAAATATTTCTTTTTTTATTTTTATAAAAGAAATATTACTAACAAGAAAAGCAGGAGAGAGAATTGTTATTATAAGTGGGAAAGCAAAGCAATGGGGTTTGGTGACAGAGCCAAGAAGGAAGGCAGAAGTCCCAGGAGCTATGTGGGATCATCCCAGTTACTGACTCTGTTTGGTTACCCGCTCCGACTTTCCTACACACTCCAGAAGGCGGCAACTGTCAGCCCTCATGTTGGATCTTGTGCTAGATCAGGGTGTCCATGCTTTTTAATTTAAGCTTTAAAATATAAAACAAACCTCAGAAACTTGAAGTATTTTCTCATCTTCTGGGATATTTTTAGGCAGTTTTTTAAAGCCCTCTCCAGAGAAATTCTTTCATGTATGAAATTGCACCAAGAAGGAGAAAAGAAAGAGAATTCAAGGCACATATATGAGAAGCAGTTATCAGAAACCTTAGTGACAATATGCTCCTACAAGCTATTCAACAACCACTGACTCCACATTTTGTTCCTTTTTGTTTCTCATTGTTGTTCCTTATGCTTGAGGCATCATTTATGGTAACTAGATTCTCACCATGACAAATCCATAACTCTCCGCTTGCTCCTCAGCATATTCTGATATAACACTGTCTACCTCTATCCCAAGTTCTAACTCTGGGGGTATAAACTGACCCTTAAGGTCTCCTTTCTCTGAAGGGCTATCTCCTTAACAAGAGAACTGGTAACATTATAGGTTAACATGGGGACAGTACTTAAACACGTATGAGCTTTGACACCAATGATCAGATGCTAGTATCATCATGCCTGATACTCGACCCATTTACTTACACAACAGAAGTAAAATTCCATTAGAACATAGATTCAGCTTTTAATACTCTCCAAATACCAATAGAAAGACCAAATTCCTGAATGTACTTATTCCTAGACATTAACACCCAATCTATGAAAACAGTGCGGTCATTTGTTAATTAGAGCTGTGTGTTCACTGAGAATACATTTTGCCCATTTGGTAGAACTCCAAAAGGTTAAAACTATCGAGTTGGGTTCCAAATATATTGAGACCGCTCTATCCTTTGGTTCTAAGATAGTTCACACTGGTGAAAATTTGGTCTTTGAATTTTTTGCAATCCCCCAGAAAAAAAAAAGTATTTCAGGGGGTAACAAATTGTTGGGAAAAATGAGTGCCTGCAGGCATAATGTTGGCCAGCTTTGAGAGAAATGACTGGTTGTCTCAAATAATCCCCAACTAACTCTAATCATGGCTCATGCCCCTTCGCGTCTCCTGGGTCTGAGATCCTCCACTTAGAATTATTTCTCTGAGTTAGGTCTCAAGGAGTCACACACAACACAAAATGACATAGCATAGTATTTTAGACATTGTGGATATGATATAGAGCATCTAAGCCACTCTTTGTTTTGTCAGATACAGAAGTTGTAGTCAAGAGAGGAAGTGTGACCTGTACAAGATAACCCAGACAGGCAACGGTAAAGACAGCCCTAAAGCTCTGAGCTAAGGCTTCTAAGTAACAGTCTTCTTGTTGTATGTATAAGGATGTAACAGAGATCCTGCTATGAAGCTCCTGTCCAGGGCGCCAACCAAAGCAGATTGTTTCTATTGTATCACTTTGCATCACTGGACCAGCAGGATCAGCATCAGCTGGGAACATTTTTTAAAATACTTTTATTTATTTATTTTTGGCTGTGCTGGGTCTTCACTGTGCATGGGATTTTTTCTAGTTGCAGCAAACGCAGGCTCCTCTTCGTTGCAGCGCAGGGGCGTCTCACTGCAATGGCTTCTCTTGTCAGGGAGCACGGGCTCTACAGCACAAGTAGCTGCGGTGCACAGGCGTACTTGCTCTGAGGCGCATGCGATCTTCCTGAACCAGGCTTCGAACCTGTGACTCCTGCATTGGCAGGCAGATTCCTTACCACTGAGCCACCAGGGAAACCCTGGGGGCTTTTTATTAATGCAAATTCTCAGGGGGGCTCTAGACTAAATCAGAAACTGCGGGTGGGTCCCAGTAACTCATGTTTCAATAATGAAGCTTTTCGCATGTTTACCTACATCAGGATCCTTATTTTCTATTTTCACCAGAAACCTGACACAACATAGCACTTATTTTCACTGAAACTTGGTATGGAATAGATCGATTTCTCTCAAATATTAATGTGAGAAATCACTACCTGGGGCTCTTGGTTAAAAAGCAGATTCTGATTCAGTAAGTCTGGGTTAGGGCTTGAGATTGTTCAGTTCTAATAAGTTCCCAGGTGAGGTCAATGCCTCGAGTCAGTGGATGACACCCTTAGAAGCAAAGGAGTATAGTTAACAAGCATCAACATCAAATTTTCAGACTAATTATTTTGGACTAAGGAGGGGTGAAAAGTGGGATATGCCACCATTCGTGTGTTCTTTCATAGCGTCAACACCAGTGGCCTCCTTCGGTCCTCGGTAAGAGACATAGATCAGTAGACGTCTATCCCTAACAGTCCACGGTTCTTGCTAGTCAGTTGCACAGTTTTAGTGGTGCTTTGGGGACTAAGCATAGGACTGAGGAGGGTCAAGGGAGGGCTGCGCTGCAGTAAAGAGGGTAGCCAGGGGAGCAAGACTCTGAGCGGCCCCGCAGTGGAAGGGCTCTGGGTACCCATGAGAGAGAACAGGGAGCAGACACAGGGCCAAACAAGACAGCTGGGAGGCACCAATAACAGGCATGACTGACTTCACAGTTTTGAGGTCAGTCCAGGGCAGACGTGCAAGGAAAGTCAGTGAACTCCATCCAATTTAGTCTGAGGAAGGGGCCCATCATGTCTGGGTATTTATCATAAATCCATCCCTCTGTCTTTACATATAGTACTCTTAAATCTTTGAGTACTCTATGTAAAGATTTAAAAATCTTCCTTCTTATTTATATTGGGAACTTTCATCAGAAAAATATTTTCTCCACAATTGCCATTCAAGAAACCCTATGCCAAATAATAAAAAGAAAATGCTGTTGGGCTATACTCAAGGCAACATATGACTGCCATGAATTATTCTGATTGATGACCCAGTGATGGGTGGGTGTGCACTGTGGTTTGGATGCTCAGCATCAGCATGGCAATATGGCAAGAAAAGTTTCTACTGCGTATGGGCTGTTGGCATAGGGATTTTTCTTCTCTGATTTACAGGCCTGTATTCTAACATCGGTTTTCATACTCTTTCATACTCTTCAAATTGGACAGTTTCTGGCAGTTGCACAGTCAAAGGTCAAATGGACAAGGTTACTAAAACCACATTCATGAGGGAGAGAGGCAGGACAGGTCCTTGAGTCATATTCATGGTACAAATGGATGGCCTAATTCTGTGGGTCCCTTAGAGGAGATTTGCTGTCACTAGCCCAAATAACACTGCTGCCCCGGCTGACCCCCTATAATGGATCTTAATACAACGATATCCCTGGGCATATTAAAGAGTTCAGCCCCCACCATCCAACAGAATAAGACTTGAGTGCAAGGTCATTTCTAATATAAGTCAGGAAGGAAGGAAAAGAAAAGTCTTCTCCTCCAAGTGACTTTGATAAATAATTTGTTGGCACATTAAATTTAGTTGGACTGCACCATTCCTACTGCTATAAAACAAAGAAATGAGACTATCACCACCAAAATATTCCCCTTCTTGGTGATTCTTTATTAAAGTTGGCTGGTAACTTGAAACTTACTTCTAACGAGCCTTGAACCCTGAAGTCATTCTCCCCAGCAATGGTTCAGCAGCTGACATTTATATCTACACTACACCTCAGGCCAAAAGAGCCTCTTTGCCTTTCCAAATATCCTGCCAGCCTCCACCAGGGAATTCTGGATGGTGTGGAAGATTCAGGAAGTGAATCGAGGCTGCCAGGAATCTTCATCCAGGTTAATCAGCTCTGTAGATGCCAGGAGAAAAGAAGCAAGCTGGCTGGCTGAGTGATGCAGATAAGCAGATGGCTTGGGCACAAGTTAAATGAACTGCATATTGGCTTCCAAATTCTCCTGCATCTAAAGCCATCAAAACAACGTGATATTACTGCGGATTTCATTATCAACTTGATGAACATTTACCATAATAGGAGAGAGGGGACAATAAATTCAACACTTTGTTACCTTTAAATGTGAATTTTCCTTTGACAGTACACATCAAAAAGAGTTATGGGAATGAAATGTTAAAGACATCTAAATATTTATTTCATTTTTAAGATAATTTCAAATTCATATATTTATGGTGATTGTAAGGAGTCCAATTTAAAAATTGAATTACTCAAGGCAAAAAGGCTGTGATTTTTGTGTGAAATATTTTATGACACATTCACTAATGGGAAAAAAGATTGCATTCAGTTGCTTAAAGATTTCATTAATTTAGGAAACAAAAGAAGAATGTTATACTGTTCTGCCACTGATAATCATTGCTTTCTTCCTAAGGAGTCCTATGAGTTTAAATGATCTGAATGAACCCACACATGAAGAATGAATTTAGGGTTGTAATTCCTTACTACTAACAGACAAACTTAGGTCAAGTCTGAAGCAGCAGGTATCAGGGAGTTGTACTTCTCGGTCTACACTAACTCATATATATAATACAAGATCAGAAAATGATGATTAAAAACTATGTGGCCTTTCGTTTTCCCAGGGAAAAAAGAGAAATATCTACTTGCTGGAATAAAAAAGTATCATTTGGTGAATAAATTTGAAAATAAAAGTTTGTTTGGCTCACTCTCTCTGTTTATCAGCTCTCATGTTGAAGCACAGAATAATCGTGGGTACCAGAACCAACATGAAAGGATCCAGCACTTGAACATATGCTGAGACTTGTACGTCCTAATGACTCACTATTTTTAGTACTAAAGAAATTATTTATGTCATTATAAAGGTTTAACTTTGAGAATTCACCATTACTTTAGATAATTCATGAAGGCTAGAGCAAAGCATTTTTTAATGAAAATGCAGCAATTTTAAGTAAAATGTTTTGAGGATCAGATAACCCAAAGAACAAATAAAATCTTTGTGATTTTATGGAGTTTGATGTGTCTAATGGAATCTACAAAATTAATAATGCATTGTATGAAAGCTATTAGTCTTCCTTGACTCCATTTGTTCTTCTACAACATTTTTCTATATGCAATATACTTTTTTGGGTGCTGGAGATACAAATGTATAGTAGACATCCATTTTGCCTACAAAGCACACATCTTTTATTTTATGGATAACAGCGCCCCCCTGTTTCTATAGGGAACTGCTTCACTTCTACTTGATCATTTGAATGACAGGAACTATCACTGCTCTCCCCACTCATGAACACAGAGCAGGACACTTGACCCTAAGTAGGCCAACCAGAGCACCCACCTCCTCTGGTAACAGTAACTGATCCAGAGATGAGCACATCTCAGAGGGACCAATCAGAGCCTGAGGTTAGAAAGACATGACTTCTTGTATAACTCATAACCATGGCCACCACCACATGGAAGTATTTGAGAGAACAAAGCTGTCAGCTACAAGTAAAAAGAAAAGAGAGTGTTGAAGACACTCAAGTACAACTGAAGTGCTAGAAATCCCTAGAGCAGCTGAACATTCTATAACTTGGCCTTCAGCCCTGTGAGCTACCCTGATAACCTTTCAAACAATTTATCCTTGTCACACATTAAGTCAACCCTTTACCAATGCAAGTTGAACTGCACCCATCCACTACCAAGCAGACTTTTTCAGGATTTTTAACTACATGGAGGGTCAGCACTGCCTAACCCTCATTTTGTTCAAGGGCCAACTGTAGTTTAAGTTGAACTTCTATCTATCAAAACAAGGTAAGTTCTATCTTCTTATATTGGGTGGCCAAACCCACCCAGTCAGTCCTCTGACATTACAGTCTAGTGAGAAAGAATAGCAGTCAAATGATAAGTACATCTGAAGTTTCAAGGTGTGTAAATACTATGAAGGGACGTTAGCACAGACTTTTAACCCTTCACATAGCATGTTCACCAGAAACTCTGAAAACAAACCTTCTGTCACTGGCTGAGCAACCTCCAAACTCCTTCAGTTTTGCAGTCTGACTTGGAGCATAATTCTGAACATAATTTCAGAAACCTTTTATGAAAGGTTTCTGAGGGCTGGATTTAATCTACTAAACTCGGGAATCCATGCTCTGCACTAATCAAGTGTTCACTGGCCAGGTCTAGCAGACAAAGGGAGATTAATCACTTTGTGTAATGGCCAGTTGTGGGTTCCACAGGGAAACAGTTAGCAGCAAATGGGCCTGGGGCTAAAGGAGCAAATATTTTCAATTAAAAAATTAAACATTTATTCTACCTTTCCTAGAAGAAATTAGGGTAACCAAGAGAAAAGTTATTCTTTATTGAAGAATTTAAGATAATTTATAGGAAAGGAAAAAAGAACTAGAAAATCACCCTTGGGCAACCCCTAGTAACAGTCACTAGCGGACAGCGACATTAGACAGAAGAATGGGAGCATTACAAGGGAGGCACCAAGTGTTACCTCCTGAACCACCGATCAACCTTAGCATCCTCAGAAGTGAGAAAATCAGACACTGTGTGTCTCTCATGGTGGGACACAACACAAAGCACAGAGCCCTGCTGATTAAGTATTTTTGCTGAAACAAGTGAACCAGAATAAAATTAAGCCTACAGACATCTCTCATTTACTGGCAAGAGAGGAATAGAAAAGCAAGTTAAACAGCATCACAAGCAAGCCAACAGGCAAGCCCAAGAAAAAACATTCTAAGGAATGAACTCAGTTTCTGCAACACATCACCTGCAGAAAATAAAATGGCAGGAGGCATAAGACTATACCAGATTGAAAGAAATATAAGGGGAAAAGATCAACTAAATTAATATGTGTACCCTGTTTGGGTCCTGACTCAACCAAACCAATGGTAAAATGACCTTCAATGAGAACTGGTGACAATGGCTAGTAGAGTAGTTATCAGAAGTTGTCAAGGAGTTATGATAACCATGGTAAGAGTGTGGTTTATAGTTTCAGGGAAGGATACTTAGGCATGTAGAAGTGAAACAACACAATGCATGACATTTGTTTTTAAACATTTCAGCAAAGGAAAACAAAGGGCAAACGGGGCAAAATCTTGATAAATGATGAAACTGAGTGATAGGAAAAAAGATATTCATTGTTCTTTTCTATTTCATGTATATTTAAAAATTTCCAGATGAATTTTTCAAAATTTGGCTCTTTAGAGAGAAAAGTTATCCCTTTTTTTCAGGGACCATACTATTAAGAATCACTGTGAGACAAAACACATATTGGAATTAAGCAATTTAAAAGTCAGTCAAAAGAAAACAAGAGAAGCCAGCTTTCAGAAATATCTCATTCAATAACAAAATGTGTTTAAGAGCAGAATATCAAAACAAGATACTGCATTGGCTGATGGTTATAAGTTTTCAAAATGTAGCCAAGAAGAAAGAAGTTCTTCAGTAACAAATTAATTTATTTAGAACACTAAGCCATAGTTCATTTCCTGATTTTTTTAATTTAATGAAAATAATTTTAAACTTTATAAATTGGCCTCTATGTACAATCTTATTCACCACTTCTTTAGTCAAAATCCAAGTTTAGATATATATTTAAAATATTTTAAAGACTGGATTTAAGAGAAACAAATTATCAATTCATAGGAATATGTACCACTTAGAATCCTGAAAAAAATTTTAAATACCCATGGTATATTGATGAAAGGAGTGGATATGAACAAAAATGACTAACACTAGAGGCAAACATAGAATTTAATGAAGAAGGACACTGCCATCTTTCCATACAAAACACATCACATTTAAAATATATGATGTTAGAAGAATGGAACTGGAGGAATCAACCTACCTGACTTTAGGCTATACTACAAAGCCACAGATATCAAGACAGTATGGTACTGGCACAAAGACAGAAGTATAGATCAATGGAACAAAATAGAAAGCCCAGAGATAAATCCACACACCTATGGACACTTTCTCTTTGACAAAGGAGGCAAGAATATATAATGGAGAAAGGACGATCTCTTTAACAAGTGGTGCTAGGAAAACTGGACAGCCACTTGTAAAAGAATGAAACACCTTCTAATACCATACAGAAAAATAAACTCAAAATGGATCAAAGATCTAAACGTAAGAGCAGAAACTATAAAACTCCTAGAGGAAAACATAGGCAAAACACTCTCAGACATAAACCAAAGCAAGATCCTCTATGACCCACCTCCCAGAATATCGGAAATAAAAGCAAAAATAAACAAATGGGACTTAATTAAAATGAAAAGCGTCTGCACAACAAAGGAAACTATAAGCAAGGTGAAAAGGCAGCCTTCAGAATGGGAGAAAATAATAGCAAACGAAGCAATGGACAAACAATTAATCTCAAAAATATACAAGCAACTCCTGCAGCTCCATTCGAGAAAAATAAACGACCCAATCAAAAAGTGGGCCAAAGAACTAAACAGACATTTCTCCAAAGAAGACATAAAAATGGCTAACAAACACATGAAAAGATGCTCAACATCACTCATTATCAGAGAAATGCAAATCAAAATCACAATGAGGTACCACTTTACACCAGTCAGAATGGCTGCCATCCAAAAGTCTACAAGCAATAAATGCTGGAGAGGATGTGGAGAAAAGGGAACCCTCTTACACTGTTGGTGGGAATGCAAACTAGTACAGCCACTATGGAGAACAGTGTGGAGATTCCTTAAAAAGCTGCAAATAGACCTGCCATATGACCCAGCAATCCCACTGCTGGGCATACACACCGAGGAAACCAGAATTGAGAGAGACACGTGTACCCCAGTGTTCATTGCTGCATTGTTTACAATAGCTAGGACATGGAAGCAACCTAGATGTCCATTGGCAGATGAATGGATAAGAAAGTGGTGGTACATACACACAATGGAATATTACTCAGCCATTAAAAAGAATACATTTGAATCAGTTCTACTGAGGTGGATGAAACTGGAGCCTATTATACAGAGTGAAGGAAGCCAGAAGGGAAAACAATAGAGTATACTAATGCATATATATGGAATTTAGAAAGATGGTAACGATAACCCTGTATGAGAGACAGCAAAAGAGATGCAGATGTATAGAATAGTCTTTTGGACTCTATGGGAAAGGGCAAGGGTGATGATATGGGAGAACGGCATTGAAACATATAAATTATCATATGTGAAATCAATCGCCAGCCCAGGTTTGATGCTTGATACAGGGTGCTTAGGGCTGGTGTACCGGGATGACACAGAGAGAGGGAATAGGGAGGGAGGTAGGAGGGGGGTTCTGGAAGGGGAACACATGTATACCCATGGTGGCTTCATGTCAATGTATGGCAAAACCAACACGATAATGTAAAGAAAATAAATAAATAAATAATTTTTTTTAAATATATGATATGAGGATTACATCAGAATCCAAGCTAAACATTGTCAACAATATTGTCATTACTAAAGTCAACACAGGAGATTCTGTCCACCATTTTTCTTGAAGTAAAATTTGAAAATTACAAGGAGTTATTTAGCCAAAAGTAAAACATTTTTCCCACAACTGTATGTAACACTGAAATTTACAATTAAAATACAACACTGCTCTCTTCCTCAAACAAAATGTAGATGACTTTCTCCCCCATGACTTCTAGACTACCTGCTTGGAAAGTGACTGGGAACTTTCTAGGTGTTCCTTGCTCCTGTCTTTCTGTAACCTCCTCCTTGGGACATCTGGCATCATATACACAACTGTCCAGCTCTCAAAGAAATCAAAAGTCTTCTTAAAATCCCCTCATCTTTGAGGTAGAAAATACTCAAAAAGGGTTCAAGCAATATCTTAATAGAGGACATCATAACGACTAAAAATAAATTTGGCCTGAATCTCATTGCTATTTAAAAAATAAGAAAAAATAATATTTTTAAGGCAGACATCGAAGAAAATGCAAGTGAGTCTGTTGTGTTCTTCTTTTACAAGGAGAGGGTTATGTCACCCAGCTGCTAATGAATAATAATGAAAATGACAAATTATCCCATAAGCTTAAAGTATGAGTATGTTTGTTCCACTACATATTGTTTCTTTTCAGGGAAAAAAAAAGCCTGCTTTTCTTCAAAATTATTTAATTTAAATTTTTGTATTTAAAACATTAACTAAAATTTACATTAAAATAAGAACCTCTGTCATTTTTTTCTTTGCTGTAACTACAATATTAAAAAGGGACTAGTTATATGCAGGAAGTTAAAAATACTGGATTTCATTGGGGATAGGGTTTAATCATATAAGTTGAAATGTTGTACAATCTCCAGGAGTGAGTAGACTTAGAAAATCTTTCAAACGTTCTCCTCTTCCCATTTGTTCCATCCCATGAGATAAAAGGACACTAATCCAGTTTAAGAGATTGTTGCTAATATGACACCTGTCAGAGCACAGCAACTAGGGTGCAGGGCAATTGCTTCTGGCTACCATATCTGCTCTCTGCTCTAATTTGCAGTGAAGTATCTCCAAAGAACTACCTGAGTTGCATTCTCCTCCTCCTCCTACCTCATTTTAATCCCTTTCAGACATGCTTCTAATGCTCCACCACATCCCTGAGACCACAAGGTCACTATTGCCTCCGTGTCACCAAATCCAGTGATCATTTCTATCCTTCACTCACTCAGATCTCAACAGTCTGATTATTTCTCACATTTTAGTCAGTGAACCATCTTCTCTGGGCATCCAGGAGGCCACACTCCCCTGGTTCTTGTCCTACCTCAGTAGCATCCCTGCTCAGGCCCTTGTACTGTTTCTTGCTCCCTTGCTCCACTTCTAAATACTAAAATTCCTATTAAGAACAAGGCATGAAGAAAGTAGAATTCATAAGAAATTACTTTCTTCCCATTCAATCAGTGGGTTTCCCCTGTGGCTCAGCTGGTAAAGAATCCGCCTGCAATGTGGGAGATCTGGGTTCGATCCCTGGGTTGGGAAGATCCCCTGAAGAATGGAAAGGCTAACCACTCTAGTATTCTAGCCTAGAGAACTCCATGGACTACAGTCCGTGGGGTGGCAAAGAGTTGGACACAATGGAGTGATTTTCACTTTCACTTTGATTCAGTTAGCATGTCTTCTTTACCTCTCTCTCTTTCCATTAACCTTGCTTTGTGAGACCTAAAACAGTTTTAGAATTTCTATCACTATTTCACTGAGTTTTAGCTCACCTAGGGTCTGTAGATTAGAGTATACAATATAGGTGATATCACCACACCTTGACAAATTCTAAATTTGAGGCAGAAAAATACCTCTTTGAAATTATTATAATTAAGAATGATGAAGAAAATAAAACAATCTGTATCTTGGGGAATATTATTTCTATGAATTATCTTTGTTCAGAGACTCAGAAAATGGGACTGTCTAAAAATTCAGAAGAAATGCATAAATTCCTAGGAACATGCAACCTATCAAGAATGCATCATGAAGAAACAGAAAATCAATAATGAGAAAAGAGATTCTATCACTACTTCAAAACCTCCCAATTAAGAAAAGCTCAGGATCAGATAGTTTCACTAATGATTTCTACCAAACATTTAAAGAAGAATGAACCCCAATCCTTCTCAAACTCTTCCATAAAACTGAAGAGGAGAGAACACTCCCAATCTCATTTTAGGAGGCCAGCATTAAAGAACACTGCAAGAAAAGAAAGTTCCATTCCAATATTGATCATGAACTGAGAAACAAAAATTCTTAATAAAATACTAGCAAACCCAATTCAACAGGCTATCAAAAAAATCATATATCATGATCAAGTGCAATGTTGTCCTTGGATGCTAGGATAGTTCAACATACACAAATCAGTAATCATGTTATGTGTGCATAGTCGCTCAGTAGTGCTTGACTCTTGGCAATCCTATGGACTGTAACCCACCAGGCTCCTCTGTCTGTGGGATTTCCCAGGAAAGAACACTGGGGTGGGTTTCCATGCCCTCCTCCGGAGGATCTTCCCTTCCCAGGGAGTGAACCCATGTCTCTTGTGTCTCCTGCATTAGCAGGCAGAATCTTTACCACTGAGCCACCTGGTAAGTCTCGCTACATCACAGTAACAAAATGAAGGACAAAAATTGTACAATTAGCTCAATAATTGCAGAAAAAGTACTCAACAAAATTTGACAGTTCATGACAAAAACTCTCAAAAAAAGGGATCTAGAAGGGATATACTTCAACATAATAAAAGCCACATATGTCAAGATCACAGGTAACATCATACTCAGTAGTGAAAAGGTAAACACTCTCCCTTTAAAAGAATGCCCACTTTCACCACTTCTTTTCAACATGGTACTGCAAGTCCTATCCAAACCGACCAAGAAAGGAAAAGAAAAGTCAGGTATCCAAGTCACAAATTTCCTCTGCCTGCAGATGACATGCATACATAGATACATATGTTCATGTGTGTGTGTGTGCATAAGGATACATATGTATATATAAGAATATATATATATTTATATATAAATTAAATTCTCTACAAAAAAGTGTTAGAGCTAATAAATGAGCTCAGTAAAGTTGCAGGAACAAAGTCAACATGCAAAAATCAGTTGTATTTCTATACACTAAAAACAAACTAGCTGAAAAAGAAATTATGAAAAAACCATATATAATATTACCTAAAAGGAAAATACTTAGGAATAAATTTAATGAAACTAAAAGATTTCTACACTATTTGAAACTGATAAAACCGCTTATGAAAGAAATTGAAAGAAACACAGAGATGATATTTTGTGTTCATAGACTGGAATAATCAATATGGCAAAACTGTCCGTAATACCCAAAGTTATCTACTGGTTCAATGCAATCTTTATCAAATTTTCAATGGCATTTTTCACATAGAGGAAACAATCCTAAAATTCTTATGAACCAGAAACGACACTAAATAGCTTAATAAATCTTGAGCAAGCAGTATAAAGTTGGGGGCATCAAGCTTCCTGAATTCAACTATTTTAAGAAGCTATAGTAATTAAATCAATATGGTATCTGAATAAAAGAAGCCACATAGAACCCTGAAACAGAAAAGCGAACCCAGAAGATAAACCTATGCATATATAGTCAATTAATTTATAACAAAGGTGTCAAGAATATACAGGAAGAAATAAGACTGTCTTCAATAGGTGGTACTGAGAAAATTAGACAGCCACATGCAAAAGGGTGAAATTGGACCCTTATCTCACACCACACACAAAAATCAACTCAAAATAGATTGAGGAATAAAACACAAGACCTTAAATCATAAAACTCCTAGAAAAATACACAGGGGATAATCCCTTGACGGTGGCCTTGGCAATGATTTTTTGGATTTGTCACCAAAAGAACAAGCAACAAAAGCAAAAATAAGTGGGATTATATCCAACTAGAAAGCTTCTGAACAGCAAAGGAAACAATCAACAAAATTAAAAGGCAACCTACAGAATGGGAGAAACTATTGTAAGTGAAGGTGAAAGTCACTCGGTCGTGTTCAACTCTTTACAACTCCATGGACTGTAGCCTGCCAATCTCCTCTGTCCATGGAATTCTCCAGGCAAGAATACTGGAGTACATAGCTATTCACTTCTCCAGGAGATCTTTCCAACCCAGGGATCGAATCCAGGTTTCTCACATTGCTGGTGGATTCTTTAACGTCTGAACCAAAATTATATATTTGGTAAAGGGTTAGAATCCAAGAATATATAGAACTCAAACAGTTCAATAGTATAAATAAAAAACCAAAAAATACTCCACAAATAACCCAAGTCAAAAATGTACAAAATATCTGAATAGACATTTTTTCCAGAGAAGATTCTCAGATGAGTAACAGATATGCAAAAATATGTTCAACCTCACTAATCATCAAGGAAATGCAAATCAAAACTTACACCACTGAGGACATTAAAAGACAAAGGCTGATTAAGTAAATGGAGAAAATGAAACCCTAGTATGCTGTTGGTGGGAATATAAATCAGTGTAACCACTGTGGAAAACAACACGGAGGTTCCTCAAAATATTAAAACTGTAACTACTTCTGCATATACATCCAAAGGAAAAGAAATAACTATCTAGAAGAAATAACTCCCATATACTCCCATTTTAATGCAGCAGAACACAATTGAGCAACTGAACTGAACTGAACTGATTCATAAATAGCCAAGATATGGTAACAACCTAAATATCTATTAATGAAGAGATAAAGAAATTGTAGTATTTGTATACAACAAAATACTATTTGGCCTTAAAAAAGAAAGAAATTTTGCCATTTGCAACAGCATGGATTAAACTAGAGAGCATAATGCTAACTTAAATAAACCAGACAGAAAGAGAAATACTGCCTGATATCTCTCATATGTAGAATCCTAAAAAAAAGTAAACTCATAAAAACAGTAGCACAGTTGTTGCAAGAGGCTGGGGTGGGAGAAATGGGGAGAGTTTGGCAAAATGATACTAAATATTTAATTATAAGGAGAATAAATTCTGAGGCCCTTATAGTATAGTGGTTATAGTAATAATACTATATAATATACTTGAAATTTGCTTGTGATCTTAAGTGATTTCACTAAGGGAATAAAAAGGTAACTTTGAGTTGATGGATGTGTTAATTAATTTTGATTGTGGGAATTCTTTCACAGCGTACATGTGGATATTGTCACATTGAACACTTTAAATATGTTACAATTTTGTCAATTTTGCCTCCATAAGTCTGGGGAAATGCTTGTTCATGAATATCCATGCCTTATTTATAATTAAAAAACCAGTAAGCAATGTCAGTGTCCAGTCGTGTCCAACTCTTAGTGACCCCATGGACTGTAGCCTCCTAGGCTCCTTCGTCCATGCGGTTTTCCAGGCAAGAGTACTGGAGTGGGTTGCCATTGCCTTCTCCATCAACAAGTGAACAGATATGCAAATTATGGTAAAATCATACAATGAAAAACATTTTAGCAACCAAAAAGAACAAACATCACACCCAACAGTCAGGATGAACCTCAAAATGATCATGCAGGGTATGGGTAGAAGCAGTCAGAGAAAAAAAATAATACACTCCACTCAAAATGCAATGTGCAAGCCAATCTAAAGAGACAAAGCAGATCAAGTTTGCTCAGGGGTGGGAATAGGTATTGAGGTTAAAAGTGTATGTGACAACTTTGGGGGGATATGAACATTTTCATTATCATGATTACAGTAATAGTTTTATGGGTGTACATATCAGTCAAAATTTGTCAAGTTGGAAACTTAAAATACAAGCAATTTAGTATATACAAAGAAGCATAACAAAGCCCCATAAAAAACATATACAGAGTTAGGCTTTAAAGGAAAGATGTTGAATGTGACATAGTAAAGGGAAGTGTCTTTGAAAAAACTGAAAGTTAAAGCATTAGTTGCTCAATCATGTCCAACTCTTTGAGACCCCATGGACTGTAGCCCACCATTCTCCTCTGCCCTTGGGATTTTCCAGACAAGAATACTGGAGTGGGTTTCCAGTCCCTTCTTCAGGGGATCTTCCCAACCCAGGAATTGAACTCTTATCTCTTTCATCTCTTGCACTGGCAGGCAGATTCTTTTTTTTTTTTAACTAATTTATTTTAATTGGAGGCTAATTACTTTCCACTATTGTGGTGGGTTTTGCCATACATTCACATGAATCCCATGGGTGTACATGTGTCCCCATCCTGAATACCCCTCCCACCTCCCTCCCCATCCCATCCCTCTGGGTCATCCCAGTGCACCAGCCCTGAGCACCCTGTCTCATGTAACGAACCTGGATTGGCGATCTATTTCACATATTATAATGTACATGTTTCAGTGATGTTCTCTCAAATCATCCCACCCTCACCTTCTCCCACAGAGTCCAAAGTCTGTTCTTTACATCTCCGTCTCTTTTGCTATCTCGCACATAGGGTCATTGTTACCATCTTTCTAAACTCCATATATATGCATTAGTATACTGTATTGGTGTTTTTCTTTCTGAGTTCACTCTGTATAATAGGCTCCAGTTTCATCCACCTCATTAGAACTGATTCAAATGCATTCTTTTTAATAGCTGAGTAATATTCCATTGTGTATATGTACCACAGCTTTCTTACCCGTTCATCTGCTGATGGACATCTAGGTTGCTTCCATGTCCTAGCTATTGTAAACAGTGGGCAGGCAGATTCTTTACTGTCTGAGCCACCAGGGAAGCAGCTTAGTGTCTTTGCCCAGAGTTAAATGTTAGATTTGATATGAAAAAAGCATCCTGGTATTCTCAGTCAAGTATAAATTAGAATTTGAACAGAAGGTCATTTTTACAAATCCAAAACTCAACAGGAGGCTGAATTAGTGGCCACAAAGTATCCTAGGATAACAAATGCCCCTCTGCACAGATGGGAGAACAACTCCTTCATGACATCCTTCCAGTGATTGGGCTACAATCATTCGATCCCCATCTTGGTGACCAAGAGTGCTTTAACAAGCCCTTCAACTTCACTAAGCATCAGTCCACCTGGATTCAGATCCCTGAATAACTAGCTGACTTACCTTGGGGATAAGTCACTACTATCTGTGACTTAGTTTTCTCACCTGAGACGTAGAAAAAGGATAAAAAAAAAATTGTACCTACTTCACAGAGTTGTGTTAATGCATGTAACACAGATTAATACACGTAAGCTGTGAAGACCATCTATTATTATTATTATTATCATTATCATTATATTTTTAAAGATGAAAAACTACATTTCAAACAGGTAAAATAACTCATAAGTAGATCCAAGAATTGATGGTAAGAGATTAAGGTCCTCACTACTAGGTCGGTGTTCTTTCCCATTCAACACACAGATACCCTGCAGACAAAGTATATTTGCAGTCTGCAGGAGTTCACACTGCTGATCAAATAATAGAGGGCAAAACTACTTACCACTTAACAGGTTGGCAAACTAAAACCTGGGAAATTTAATCTCTGTGCTTATTGGGAAGATCCTGTACCCAGATGACAGAGACCTTGTCTTAAAATGATTAGAAACCCTAACTAGATTGAAATAAAGAGAGGGAAAAACAAGGTTGGTAATTACAGACTGCTGAAGTGAGCCCTGAGTGAGGCAAAACTGGTCCTTGACAGCTGATAAAGAGGAAGAGAGAGGTCACACGTTAATTTAAGTGCATTGTCTTTCTTGGAAAGCAAAAGAGACTGCCTTTCAATTTGGCCCCTGTTTTTGGTGATAAAACTCACAAGCTGGTTCTTTTCCCATTGAGCCTTTCCAGGATGCTGTCACCAGCGCCTGTGACATGACCTGATACAGTCATCACTGGAGAAATAAATGAAAGCCCATCTCTTTTTACCCCTCGAGTTTATTTTGCCTCAAGTTTATTCAAGAACTTGGAATTAAAATAATCTGAGCCCCTGACTTGAATTTTAACTTCCTATGTGTCTATTAACGTTTCCAAAGGAGCTCAACCTGCTGTCTGGAGTTCTAATGCTCTTCCGGGTGCCAGAGAAGAGACTGCAGATGAATAAATCATGCAACTCAGTTCCCTCATTGCATTTTCTCTGAGAAGATGAGAGGCCTCACATCACCTCATTTGGCTTTCATGGGTTCAATTCTACACACAAAAAAGCAAGAGCCCTGAAATATTTAGCACTGGAAGAAATTCTTTCTAGTTTCCCCACACTATAAAGCCCAAATCATCTTCTTTCTTGATTCTTGTCTGTGGTGATCGGTGTGTGCTTCCCCTACTCCGTTTCTCACTGGGCACTCAGCAAGCCCTCCCCTTCCCATCTCCTGGCTCAGGGCTCCCGATCTCCGACTCCTTCATTTGTCTCTGAGAAAGGGGTCATCAGCCTTTACCAAGGTTGCTCTGGACCCACCTCTCACCCCCCACACTCTCACAATAATGCTGATTAAAGGACCCCCCACACACAAGAGCAAGGCATGGAGAAAATACTTTCAAAAATTTCTTTGTGGAAGACCCTTGAAATGCAGCATCTATTCTGTGGACAAAGAACAAAGTTGCCTGCCATTTCAGTAAACAAAAATGTTGCCTATAGTTCTGGTAAACAATGTATTATGCCCACCAGCGGGGCCACCAGCCACTGTAGCTGGCCCAAAAATGGAGCATCCTGAGGGGAATTCAAATGGAGAAAAACAGGATCCTGACCCTAGATAGCTATGATGCATATCAAAGGAAGCAGTTCAAGGAGCCCAGTCTCTTGCATCTTCCCAGACAAAGGAAAGCTCAGAAATCATCAACTTGAGATTATCTTGTTTTTGTTATTAGCAGTAACCTGATGTTCAATTACAAGTTGTTTTCAAGGATTTTCAAAAATTCCTACAAATCTTGATTCCTACCTTACCTCTTTGGAGCAGTTCCTCAGAACTTTCTGAGAGGCTGCTTTCTTAGTCATCTTTAGTAATATCCCCAAATTAAGCATAATTCTCAACTTTCAGGGGGATGGCTTGGTTGGGTTTTTTTTTTCAGTCAACAATTTCATTGGCTAAGAGCTTGTATCTAACTTGATTAAGCACAACAGTTTATGAGAAATATTCAAACTGAACATACATGCTCAGTTTAATATAATCACCAATGTTCTTTTTCTTCCAGATGTTGGGGCAGTTTTAGAATCTATGTAGTGGTAAGTTCAGAACATCCATTTTTTGCTTTTATTAACCAAATCCAGTTTGCCAATATGATAAAACACACACACACACACACATACACACACGAATCAGAAATTAAATGCACAGAAAAAAAGAGAATTAAAGAAAATCCATCAGATGTGGTTCCCATGAAAAGAGGAGTCAATTCTTTTTGACAAAGGAGAGACTCCAAGAGAATGAACTAGTGAATAGCAATACTTACCAGGCCTTTTGATTTCTTTGAAGCACTTTTACCAATCAATACTTCATTTTTTCCCTCATAAAGAAGGTAGAACAGCACTGTTAACTCATTTGTCAGATGAAAACACAGCACCAGAGATGTTCATTAACTTGCCCAAGTTCATACAAAACAGAACTGGTATCCAGGGACTCTTAGCTCACAGGAAAATAAACTAAAGGAAGAGATCTTTTCCTCTTCAAGAAAATTCTCTTTAGATACTAAAAGCCAACAGATTGGAACTCTGCCAGTCTTGGACTTGAATTTCATCTCAACAGGAGCTTCAAGCCTGTGGGCTTCCTGAGAGACTCTAGTACTTGTTCATCCTTCCCAGAAGCTTGTCCATCCTTCCCAGAATATGATTGTTCCATGTTCTGAGGTTCAGCTTCCACTGTCCTTTCTGGAAGAAGAGGGAGGACTTGGGAGGGAGCATCTTCATTCAGAATTCTTCCCAAAGCTTCTGCTCTTTTGAATTATACAAATGATGAATTCAAAAACATATTAATGGGCCAGGAGTAGGTCTCTCTTCTTCCTTTCTGAACTAGTCAGGACAAGTATTTTACTTTCTCCAATAAACTAAGGCAGAACTCACCTTTCCTCTTCCTATCAGCTGATTTTATTAGAAAAATAAGAATTTAAGACATTTATACCAAGTTTAGAGGCTTTATCATCAACCCTGATGAAAACAAGAGTCTATGGGAATATTTCAAATCCATTTAAGATGTTAATTAGTGATTTGGTTGAGAAAAGAGGATGAAAACAATGATCTTAAGGAAACCCAAATAAGGGAATAGGAGTTTTAAATCAATGCCTCTATTTCTGTCGCCTTCCAAAAATAACTTAATATTACAAGAAAACATTTGTTTTTCAGTTGTTCAGTTATGTCTGTTAGGTAGTTAGAATAGGAAACAGGATTCCAAAATGGCGGTGGCTAGAAGACAAGGAAGGGAAAAGCCCACAAAAATAGAACAAGGAAAGTCTGAGGACCTGAGTGAGAACTGCAGATAGAACAGCACTCCTGTCTAAGCCCAATTTGCATAGAACAGGCCAAGGGGGCAGAAATAAACATATAAAATAGGAGCCAAAGAGCGCACTCTCTCTCTCTCCTGCGCCTCGAAGATGGACTCTCCCTTTCTCTCCCATGCGCTGCAGTGTTCTCTTCACGGCCTTGGATCAGGATGCCCTCACACTTCGAGGATGAATCCTCTGGCTATCATCTTCTAAATAAAATAGAGCTGTAACACTGAGCTGTAACACTGATTTATTTAAGAGCTATAACATGGTCTGTCCAGACCTGAGAGCTGTGGCTTGCTGAGGGCTTCAATGTCCATCACTCCAAATCTTTGTTGTGATGAGACAAGGACCAAGGAACATACCCTCGTGAGACATCTACACTCACCTGACATGTCTGACTCTACAACCCCATGGATTGCAGCACTCCAGGCTTCCATGTCCTTCACTCCCAGAGTTTGCTCAAGCTCATGTCCACTGAGTCGATAATGCCATCCAACCATCTCATCCTCTGTCACCTCCTTCACCTCTTGCCCTCAATCTTTCCCAGCATCATGGTCTTTCCCAATAATACATATAATAAATAATGATAAACCAAACTAATTGTTGGAAGATGGTAATCAAGAACTGAAACCACTGGACAGTTTAAAACAGAAACTGGGATTTGCCATGCCATTGACTACACCGTTGCTCTTTAAAAAAGTGAAAGAAAAAAAGGTACTAGAGTAGAAAGAAAGAACCAAGTTTTTCCTTTTTGTCTTTTATTCATTTCTGCTTCAAAACCTTAAGTAATTTTTCTTTCCCTCAACTGTCAGATTTTTTATTTTTCCAAATAATGTCCATCCTAAAAGAAATCAGTCCTGAATATTCATTGAAAGGATTGACGCTAAAGCTGAAGCTCCTATACTTCGGCCACCTGATGTGAAGAACTGACTCGTTGGAAAAGACCCTGATGCTGGGCAAACTTGAAGGCAGAGGAGAAGGGGACAACAGAGGGTGAGATGGTTGGATGGCATCACCAACTTGATGGGCATGAGTTTGAGCAAGCTCTGGGAGTTGGTGATGGACAGAGAGGCCTGGTGTGCTGCATGCAGTCCATGGGGTTGCAAAGAGTCAGACACAACTGAGCAACTAAACTTTTCTGAAATATTCAAAGCAATTTTTTGTTGTCTCTCCCAAAAGGGCTTTTCCTGATACAAGTGTGGGGAAATGGAAGGTTGTGGACTAGGACATGGGAGAGCTGGGGTTTGGGCCCAGAATGAGTCCTTAAGCTCATATTTGATCTCAAAGAAGTCACTTTACCTGCCTGGTTTCAGTTTCTTCCTTTGTAAAATAAAGAAGCAGATGAACCATCAGATCTTCTCCAACACCAGCATTCTGTGTGTATTAAAGCAAACTTCTGCCATTGCTCTTTTCTGGAAAGTTATGTCAAGTCTGAGTCAGTGTAGTCATTATCTCCAGCACCTTCTGACCATGTCCTATATGGTTTACATACATGGATTCACAGTAGGTATCAGCATTTATTTCTTTTAACCACATTGAAGTTTTTTTATATACCTTTTTTTTTTTTACTTAGTATGTCATTAAGTCCATTTCTGATCCCTGAAGCTAATTTTCACATCCATTATTCTTTTTAACAATAAACTAAAATCCTCCCTCTAATGAACCTATTTCTACAAAATAAAAAAATCTCAACAATGGCTTGGAACTGTGTATTGAAGAGTTTTACGGATTTTTGGTAGTTATCCACATATGATGTGTGGTATGTGTCATGGGACAAATCCTGAGTACAGGGCCTGCTGCCTCCACGCATCTTCTGAGGGTTTCACATGGTTCTGGGTCAATGCAGAGACTTGCATTGTGGTGTCATGGCCCAAAATAGATGAACCCAGTTACTGGTGAACTAGTAACTTCCTGATACCATGACTGCCCTGTCATGGTATCAGGTATAAAGGAAATTTGAGATTTCTTGGTTTACAAAGGCAGAGAAGAGGAGCCTTGCTTTCTTTCCTTCATCCACTTATTCAAACATCCATAGAAGCCTGAGAGATGCAAAGCAGAGCAGCCCAGATAATGTTAAACAGCTGCTTGCAGTACATCCAGAGGAACTCCAAGAAAAGGGAGAATCCCTTTCTCAGAGTGAGAAAAAAGACGTGGAAAATTTGCACCTAACAGCATTGGCAGACCCTTACGTCAGAGATGCAAGACTTCTCTGACATAAAATAAGGAGTGACCTAACTACTGCTCCAATCAGCTTGAGTCAGACAAAAGGATTTCTCATCCCTACTACCTCCATCAGTGCTTCCTTTACTGTACCTACCTGATGAACATCTGACTTAATGAACGTCCTACTTGATGAAGGTAATACCTCTTTTGCTTGTGGAAGAAGCAGGCACAATCCTGCATCTTGAGAAAGAGTTTGGTGGTGGAAAGAGTCAGAAGTAGAGAGCTGGGAAAGCACTGCTGTCTGGGAGGTCATGTGTGTTGGAAATGAGACAGGAGATAGCGGGGCCCCAGGCTGAGCTGCTGGAACTTGTCTCCTCTTACTTCAAGATACAGATACTGGCAGAAGCAGAGCTCTGCTTGAGTATAAGATAAGGGAGCCACATTTGTCTTGGGGTCAAGGAGACCTCTCAGACCACACATGCGCAGAAAAGACCCTCAGGGTCCAGGGAAAGGAGGGGGTGCTAGCACATAATATACCCTGCCTGCTTCCCAGTAACCCTCACGCTGGAATTCATCTTGGCTAAAAGATACGTGAGCATATTAGGAAGGGCCCTGAGTCAGACTAGATATGGACAATAAGCAAGAAGACTGGGCAGAGAAAATCTGGAAACGTGCCCCCATGTAAGCAATTTAAGCCATCCCCAAAGTGTGGCTTACTCTAAACCCACCTATGTCCTTCACATGGGCTTAGCTTCTAATAAACACATTACAAGCTTCACTAGCTTCTGTCTGCTGGCTGAATTCTTTCCTCAAAGAAGGCAAGGACTGAGGTCCTGTTTCAAGCTCACTGGCCCTTGTGATCTAGTGGTTAGGATTTGACCCTCTCACCACCACAGCCCAGGTTCAATTCCATCAGGAAACTAAGATCCCAGTTCAAGCTACCATAACCCATGTCCTTCCCATGCCTAGAGATCATCCATGACCAAGAGAAAAGGATCAAGTGTGTCTTCTTATGAGTAGTCTAAAGCAGTAGATAAACAGAATACAGGAAGAAGAAAAGATCCCTTCTCAGTCTAGCAGAATCACCCTAGGAAAAGGACCAGGGATTTGTCATGGAGCTATGAACACCCCCTGAAGAAAGGAAGAGCTACCCGCTCCAGTATTCTTGTCTGGAGAATTCCATGGACAGAGGACCCTTGGGAGCTACAGTCCATGGGTTTGCAAAGAATAGAACATGATTGAGAGACTAACACTTTCACTTTTTTTTTTTTATAAACAGAAGTCTTTCCATCAGGTTAATATTTTAGTGGGGCTGTTAATTCACAGATAAAAAGGCAGAAAGGGTAAGGTAAAACAAATCATTTGGTCTGTTAAATACTTACATCTACACATAGCCATGGACAGGATAGGAGAAAGGATTTCAGAAACAGTCGATCTAGGGTTACATAGAGATTCTACAATACAAATGAGGACACAGAAGTCGACAAAGAGAAGAGAAAGTTTTTCTCCTGGAAATATATTCTAGGCAAGATGATAAAAGAAAAACAGAGAACTTAACATTACAGAAAGCTAACTAGAACCAAGATAGAGGCAGAAATGAAAAGGAAGTTGGATAGGATTAAGAATGACTATAAAATTTAAATGCAACATGAGAATTAAGATCAGCAGGGGAAGAAATAAAAAGTATATTTTACATTACTGAAAATAAAATCAGTTATGCAGAAGAGAAACCTCAAACCTCTCAGAGTGCAGATACAGAGACAACTGAAATTATGAGAAAAAAACAAATGAGAGAATCAAGAGCCAGCCCAGATATTACTGGTATTTTTTTAAAATATATCTGTAAAGCATTACATGCCACATATTCCCTTTGTTATTCATCTTATTTTGACCTCTGTTTTCTAATGTTTTTAGTTCCTCAGATATGTCCTTTTTTCTAAAGCTATTGCATTTAGCACTTATTCTAAAGCCACATGTTCTTCTAACTACTATTAAACATGGTATCTGCATGACAAGAAATTATATCTTATTTTTTGCTGCAACAGAAAAAATAAATTATTCCATATCACAAGCTCCTTTCAAAAACAGTCTTATGAAACATCTAGAAATCAGATATAATTGCTATAAAGAGAGAGCAACTACTTGAAACCTCTGAAATGTCTATAATTATGATTAACCATATTGTTTACTAATGACCATGCCTAGATAATAATATTAATAGCAAAATCTCTACTGCCTCAAATGTAAACTGCAAATATGTTACACAAAAGGTAAGATGGAATACATCAACCCCAGTAGAGTTCTCAATGTTTTTTAGAGTTGTGATGCTATTTCTGTTAACAGATAACATCTGGGGGAAAAAACAAAAATAATGATCAAAGTGTAAGAACACTTGCCTAAAAACAACAAACAATGATTTGGAAGAGTTCTATCAGAACCATGCAATATTGTTTATTAAAATTAACCAACATATAAGCATGCTTACATACAATATCCATATGTCAAGCACCAAGAAAAAGAAGTAGCAAAGCATGAAAGAACATATTTTTCATGCAAGAAGTTTCTCAAAAAAATTGCATTTTCTTATATACTATGAAGGACAGAGACAATAAAGAAATATTTATCTAAAAGCAATTCTTACCCTAATAATTCTGAGTAGTTAAGCTACTCAAGGTAAGAAAGCAATAAAGCAATAATAAATCTTTCTCATCCTTACACACATACACACACACACACACACACACACACACACACACACACACACACAGGATACCCAATTAAATGGTATGAGAATAAAAGTTTTAAATAAAAACCTTAAGACGTATTGTTTTAAATGCTGCTTTATAACAGCATTGCATACAATTAGTTCTTTATGGTTAGATTAGCAAAGAATGTATGGAAAATAATTAAAAGATGTCTACAATAAGATAGATTGAAAACAATATTTTAAGTCTAAGGTACAGATGATAATAAGATAAATGGACTTAGATAAAAATGGAAAAATTGCTTCAACCTGTAACATGGTAGAAAATACTTTCATAGCTTTAATGGTTACTATTTCATTGTTAATAGTAACAAATGGAGACATTATAGTGTATTTTTTGAAATCAGAATTTATATTTCACAGTAGGGTCATAGCTTCCAAATAACTAAAAATAAGAGCAATAAGAATTTAAACCAAGTCTGTAAATGTTCTGATGGAAAAAGACCCAATATTAGTTTTGACAGTAAGTGTAATAGTGTAAATTAGTATCTGCTTATTCTTCTCCACCCCTCTCTCCAAGGAAAGAGGCCTATTTCTAACTATCAATTTCTGTCAATGACACTAGTAATTTTTGTATGCAATTACATTAGAAACTTTAGGATAATTTCTGATCCACCCATAAATCTTATAAGGTACAGAAGCATATGAATTTTTCCTTTGAAATAGCTCTTGAATTTGTCTTTCACATTCTTACTCCTCCATCTACGATTAAAGTTACTAAATTTCTCATCCTGTTCGATTCTAAGCTTCCTCTGTTTCATCCTACATGTGATAACTTTAAAATTATAAAGATAACTTTAAAATTCTACTTCAGACTATAACCCTCCTGAAGAATTATGTCAAAAACATTCTGTTCAAAAAGAACTGGCTGTCTTACTGTCCCTAAATGTTGTTTTCTTTATAATTTCCACCCATCAATAGATAGCATTTATTTTGCCAAAAAATGCCTTCCCACTATCCATTCCAATAATCGAAGTTTTATCGGTTTGCCAAGACTTATTCAGATACCACCTCCTCCATGAATTCTCCACTTAATCCAGTACAAGTCTTTGAATTCACATAGGACTTGTACCGTACATACTGCCTACTGACATCTTTAACATAATGACGTGTGTGTGTGTGTGTGTGTGTGTGTGTGTGTGTATGCGTGCGCGCGCTCAGTTGTGTCCGACTCTTTGTGATTCTATGGACGATAGCATGCAGGCTCCTCTGTCCACAGAACGGTCCAGGCAAGAATACTGAAGTTGCCACTTCCTTCTTCAGGGGCTCTTTCTGACCCACGTCTCTTGCATCTCCTGCATTGACAGCCAGATTTTTTATCACTGTGCCACCTGGGAAGCCCAATAATATATGTGGGTTTTATTTCTTAAAGCACACATATCTCTATTCACTTGCTGGTAGGCATTATAAAGTCCTTGTGAACTACTGAAGTACACCGCTGTTCCTCAGCCTTTCGACAGTAGTTTCTCAGCAGATCATGTTGAACTGATAAAACAAAAAAGGATGAAAGCATACCCTGTGACTATTGCCTTGTGCTGCTTTTCTCAAGGCATTGGAGTGGTTCTCAACATAGTGTGAACTCTCCTTGGAAACGCAGTTTGAGGTTTAATTCTAGATCATGTGGTGGTTCTCAACTATGTTAATTTTCTCATTTAAAGTCTATGTCATATCTACATGAAAAAAAAATTTAATTCATTCAAGAAATGGTAAACTCAATCAACTATGGCCTAAGTAAGGAAGATGAACTATAATGCAAAACATCCAGAAATTGGCTGCCATAATGACTCCTTGACTCCACTAGGGACTCAGGCTCCTTCTGTACCTGTTCCTTCACCTTCGGCCTGTGATTTTGCTCCTTGTGGAGACAAGGGGACTGCTGCCTCCCTGAAGGAAAGGATGGAAGGGCAAAAGGCCTTTGTATTACCAGCCAAACCTGTCATTTTCTGAAATTTTTCTCAGAAGCCCTGCCCTTGCAAGTTTATCTTAGGGGACTGAATAGGGTTACAAACTATTTAAGCTCAGACCTCCCTGAAAAGTAATTTGGAAGAAAGAGGAGCTAGGCATTGAGTAGACAGCTAGAAATATCTGTCCTAGGTCCTAATAAAGAAAAGAGGCATTAGTAACCTCATTCTACACATTTAAAATATTTTATTTTGACATAACTTCAGACTTTGACAAAATTTACGAGACTAGTAAAAAGAATTCCCAGATACCTTGACCCAGATTCCCTACTATAGTTGTTTCTCTCACATGTTACTGGAAATCCTGCTAGAGGTTCCCAATTAAGGAGGATGTGAGCCCCAGGAATAGCATATGTGTTTATATTTATATATATATATATATATATATATATAATTATACATATATCATTTTTTTAAATTTGAATCTGTACTCACCAATAAAGCATCTATCTATTCCTATTTGCTTGAATGCATTTTATCAGGAAAAGCTTTTTCAGTATCAGTGGAGACAAAACTTTGATTGTTTTTCTCTTAGACATATCACTTAGATACATAATTTAGTTATATATTAACATTAAACTAACCTCACACTCCTAAAACAAGCTCAAGTCATTGTATATTGCTTTCTAACAGTAGCACTGGGTTCTGCTCACCACATTTTATTTTGAACTCTTGCATCAAAATCATTGATGATAATGGCTCATAAAACTTTCGAACTATCTTTATCACATTTACATGTCAATGTTATACCTGCTTCATGAAAACATTAGCAAGTTTTTCTTCATTTCCAATGCTCTAGAATAATACATAAAGCATTGGGACCATCTGCTCTTTGACATTTACTAGAATTCCTGTGTGAATACTCATCTGAACATGGTACTTTCTGGGGGTATCCTGATAACTTTTTCAGTTTCTTCGAGAGAAATTTGTTTGAGTAAACATTTTATATTTAATTGGGTTAATTGAGTAAATTTTTATGGCCCTAGGAAATCATGTACTTCATCTCCGTTTTCAAATTTATTGCTTAGAGGTTTTGCAAAATAGGCTGATGATATTTTAAAGATTTGTCCAACTCACTCTGGCCATTTCTTATTTTATATATTTGTGATTTGTTACTTTTTTTCTTGAACATGGTATCCATGTGTTTAAGTTGCTTGGTCGTGCCCAACTCTTTGTAACTCTACATAGACTATAGCCACCAGGCTCCTCTGTCCATGGGGATTCTCCAGGCAAGAATACTGGAGTGGGTTGCCATGCCCTCCTGAGGGGATCTTCCTGACTGAAGGATTGAACCCAGGTCTCCCACATTGTAGGTAGATTCTTTACCATCTGAGCCACCAGGAAAGTCCAGTGGTATCCATAGGTTTGTCTATTTTGTTAATGTTTTCAAATTACCACACATTTATTAGATGTAGTTTTCTGTTGCCCTCTTTAATCCCTCCTTTCATCAGTAATGTCTCTTTCCTTGTGTTCTCTTTTGGTTTACACTGGGGTATCTTCTAAATTTTGTCTTTGTAATTTTTCTATTACTTCACTATTATGATAAAGAGGCTACTAATTTTGTTCTACCATTTCCCTGTTATCACTGACTTAGAAATATTTCACTGTTTGAATGTTTTCATTTTTTAGAAAATACATTTTTTTACATTTATTTTTTGATAAATTTATTTTATTTTATTTATTTATTTTTTTAATTTTCTTTACTTTATTGTGTTGGTTTTGCCATACAATGACATGAAACCGCCATGGGTTTACATATGCTCCCCCTCCAGAAACCCCCTCCCTCCTCCCTCCCAATTCCCTCCCCCTGGGACATCTCGGTGCACCAGCCCCGAGCATCAACCCTGGGCTGGCGATTGATTTCACATATGATAATTAACATGTTTCAATGCCATTCTCCCAAATCATCCCACCCCTGCCCTCATCCACAGAGTCCACGAGTCTATTCTATACATCTGCGTTCCTTTTGCTGTCTCGCATGCTGGGTTCTCATTACCGTCTTTCTAAATTCCATATATATGCGTTAGTATACTGTATTGTTGTTTTTCCTTCTGGCTTACTTCACTCTGGATAATAGGCTCCAGTTCCGTCCACCTGAGAACTGATTCAAATGAATTTTTTTTTAATGCTGAGTAATATTCCATTGTGTATATGTACCACCGCTTTCTTATCCATTCGT
Source organism: Antilocapra americana (assembly GCA_007570785.1). Classification (NCBI taxonomy): domain Eukaryota; kingdom Metazoa; phylum Chordata; class Mammalia; order Artiodactyla; family Antilocapridae; genus Antilocapra; species Antilocapra americana. Next base: position 18,041,721 of record ML661891.1, on the reverse strand, counting down.
CAGTTGATGGGCATCTAGGTTGCTTCCATGTCCTGGCTATTGTAAACAATGCGGCGATGAACATTGGGGTACACATGGCTCTCTCAATTCTGGTTTCCTCAGTGTGTATGCCCAGCAGTGGGATTGCTGGGTCATATGGCAGGTCTATTTGCAGTTTTTTAAGGAACCTCCACACTGTTTTCCATACTGGCTGTACTAGTTTGCATTCCCACCAACAGTGTAAGAGGGTTCCCTTTTCTCCACATCCTCTCCAGCATTTATTGCTTGTAGATTTTTGGATTGCAGCCATTCTGACTGGTGTAAAGTGGTACCTCATTGTGGTTTTGATTTGCATTTCTCTGATAATGAGTGATGTTGAGCATCTTATCATGTGTTTGTTAGCCATTTTTATGTCTTCTTTGGAGAAATGTCTGTTTAGTTCTTTGGCCCACTTTTTGATTGGGTCATTTAGTTTTCTTGAATGGAGCTGCAGGAGTTGCTTGTTTATTTTTGAGATTAACTGTTTGTCCGTTGCTTCATTGGCTATTATTTTCTCCCATTCTGAAGGCTGTCTTTTCACCTTGCTTATAGTTTCCTTTGTTGTGCAGAAGCTTTTAATTTTAATTAGGTCCCATTTGTTTATTCATGCTTTTATTTCCAATATTCATTTTTTAGAAAATACATTTTTTTTACATTTCTTTTTTTTGATAAATTTATTTTAATTGGAGACTAATTAGTTTACAATATTGTGGTGGGTTTTACCATACATTGACATGAATCAGCGCATGGGTCCCCCCTCCTGAACTCCCCTCCCACATCCCTCCACATCCCATTCCTCTGGTTCTCCCAGAGCTCTATTTTTGAACGCCTTGCTTCATGCATCAAACTTGTATTGGTCATCTATTTTATATATGGTAACATAAATGTAATATATAATTTCATTGACCACCCCCAAGAAAAAGAAATGAAAAAAGGCAAAATGGCTGTCTGAGGAGGCCTTACAAATAGTTGAGAAAAGAAGAAAAGCTAAAGGCAAAGGAGAAAAGTAAAGATACACCTATTTGAATGCAGAATTCCAAAGAATAGCAAGGAAAGATAAGAAAGCCTTCCTCAGTGATCAATGCAAAAAAATAGAGGAAAACAATAGAATGGGAAAGACTAGAGATCCCTTCAAGAAAACTAGAGATACCAAGGGAATATTTTATGCAAAGATGGGTACAATAAAGTACACCAATCGTATGGACCTAACAGAAGTAGAAGATATTAAGAGGTGGCAAGAATACACAGAAGAACTCTACAAAGAAAGATCTTCATGACCTGGATAACCACAATGATGTGATCATTCACCTAGAGCCAGATATCCTGGAATGTGAAGTCAAGTGGACCTTAGGAAGCATCACTACAAACAAAGCTAGTGAAGGTGATGAAATTCCAGTTGAGCTGATGGAATTCTAGTTGAGCTACTTCAAATCCTAAAAGATGATGTTGTTAAAGAGCTGAACTCAATATGCCAGAAAATTTGGAAAACTCAGCAGCGGCCACAGGACTGGAAAATATCAGTTTTCATTCCTATCCCAAAGAAAGGAAATGCCAGAGAATGCTCAAACTACCATACAATTGCACTCATCTCACATGCTAGCAAAATAATGCTCAAAATTCTCCAAGCGAGGCTTCAACAGTACGTGAACTTCCAGATGTTCAAAAAGGCAGAAGAACCAGAGATCAAATTGCCAACATCCGTTGAATCATCCAAAAAGCAAGAGAATTCCAGAAAAACGTCTGCTTCTGCGTTATTGACTACATCAAGCCTTTGACTGTGTGGATCACAACAAACTGTGGAAAATCCTTAGAGATGGGAATACCAGACCACCTGACCGGCCTCCTGAGAAAACTGTATGCAAGTCAGGAAGCAACAGTTAGAACTGGACATGGAACAACAGATTGGTTCCAAACAGGGAAAGGAGTATGTGAAGGCTGTATATTGTCACCCTGCTTATTTAACTTATATGCAGAGTACATCATGAGAAATGCTGGTCTGGAAGAAGCACAAGGTGGGATCAAGATTGCCAGGAGAAATATCAATAACCTCAGATATGCAGACGACACCACCCTTATGGCCAAAAGTGAAGAATAAAAGAGTTTCTTGATGAAAGTGAAAGAGGAGAATGAAAATGTTGGCTTAAAACTCGACATTCAGAAAACAAAGATCATGGTATCTGGTCCCATCACTTCATGGCAAACAGATAGGGAAACAATGTAAACAATGAGAGACTTTATTTTTTGGGCTCCAAAATCACTGCAGATGGTGACTGCAGCCATGAAATTAAAAGACGCTTGCTCCTTGGAAGAAAAGCTATGACCAACCTAGACAACATATTAAAAAGCAGAGACATTGCTTTGCCAACAAAGCTTTGACTAGTCAAAGCTGTGGTTTTTTTCAGTAGTCATGTATGGATGTGAGAGCTGGAGTATAAAGAAAGCTGAGCACCAAAGAATTGATGCTTTTGAACTGTGGTGTTGGAGAAGACTCTTGAGAGTCCCTTGAACTGCAAGGAGATCCAACCAGTCCATCCTAAAGGAAATCAGTCTTGAATATTCAAGATGCTGAAGCTGAAACTCCAATACTTTGGTGACCTGATGTGAAGAACTTACTCCTTGGAAAAGACCCTGATGCTGGGAAAGATTGAAGGCGAGACGAGAAGGTGATGACAGGGGATGAGATGGTTGGATGGCATCATTGACATGATGGACATGAGTTTGAGCAAGCTCCAGGAGTTGGTGATGGACAGAAAAGCCTGGTGTGCTGCAGTCCATGGGACTGCAAAGAGTCGGACACTTAGAGACTGAACTGAATATACATGTAGAAACTACATAATTTTATAATCAAACAATATTTAGAAGGCATAAAATTTTATATTGCATTTCTCTTTCAAGTGTTTTATAATAAAAAGTCAAATATCCATATGTAAGAGCTTTGGATATTTTTTAAATAATAATTTCTAGTTTTAGTCCATTGTAATCCAATAGTACTATTTGTAATCTAATAGCATTGTTTGTAATATTTAATATTTTGACTGCTGTTTTCTTTGTTATCTACAATGATTTTTTGTTTCACCTGTCCTTGAGAAACATGTATCTTCTATGTCAAGGTATGAAGTTCAATATATCATAAAATTTATCTTTTGGTTACGATGTTAAGGTAAATTTTTCACCCTAACTCATTAAATGATGTCCATCACTTCTTTTACTAAAGTTTCCCGGGTAATCTCTCAGTTAAATGGAGTTCTAGTAGGTTCTTAGAAAAAAACTTCAAGGATACATAATTTCTTGAACTCTAGTAGATTTTCTAGTAGATTCTTCAAAAAAAACCTCAAAGATACATAATTTCTTGAGCTTTTCTGGTTTTAAAATTGTTTCTCTATAGCCTTGATACTTGAAGGACAGCTTAGCTGGAGGGAAAACTCTCTGGTTCACACTTTCTTTTCCGGAAACTGATCCTCTACTGCTGCCTTGCTTTGTCTGCTATATTTGAGGAGTTTCATGTCAGTCTGGTTATCTTTTCTCATAAATTACTTACTCTTTCCCCCTGATGGTGCTAAAGACTCTTTATCTTTGTTTAGTAGCTTTATTAAAGTATGACTTTGAGTTGATTATTGAGAGTTCGTTTACAATAGTGCCAGTCAGCAATTTCAAAAAGTGCTTTACACACATGCAGATTTTGTTTTTTTTCTTTTAATAGTGGCAAATATTAGTTCTGTTCAACTTTTATTTTTGTTCCTTAGGACTTCAACCATTTAAATGTTATTTCTTCTGTGGTTGTCTTTCAAACCAACCACTGTCTCTCTGTGTCTTTTTACTTCTACCTTTATCACATTTTCTTGGAGGCTTTCTACTCTTTTTTCTATGTTCCTTAGGCTTTTTTTTTTAATCTCTTATTCTTTGGCTAACTTATATGCTGGTCTACATTTCCAATATGATTTTAACTTTTTCTTCTATTTCTTTCTTTAATGAAGTTGTTTCATTTGCATTTTTGTCCATTTTGTTGTCGGATTTGGGGCTTACAATCCAAAGCATTCTCCAAAAACCATAACATCATGTTTGGGGATATTAAATTCACTCTGAAGTCTTCCATTTCATTTTCTTTCTGTTTGGTCATTGGTTCTAGTGAGGATGAGTCTTTAATCACCTGAATGTCTGGATTATTCTGATTCTCTTTTATTTTTGTAACAGTCTTAAAAAGAAGATGGAAACATTCTTCTGCGTTTTTATGGACAAAGACAGCAGTTTGGGGTGTTTGTGAGAAAGAACTTCTCATAGCAGTGTAACAAGAAATGTTTTTTTTAATCAAGTATTATATTTTGGAGGTTGGGGCAATGAGGAAGGGATATGGAATGTCATTTCCTATTTTGATTCTCTTCTGTCCAAACTTTCCCATCTAGTTTCTTTTTGCCTCCACCAGCCACTTTCCAAGGATGGCTCTCTATTACCTTAACCTTCCTCTTTGCCTACAGTGTTAGTTCTCAGCTATATATATTTACTTATGTCCCACAAATACTTTTAAGTTTCTCCCCTACAGTTAGAGGTCTGACCTAACACCACTATGTTTTCTATATTTTCTATCTTTTTCTTTCTGTGAGTGGTTCCTATTGGATTAATTTTCCCCACTGCTATCTCCCCATTTTACTTCTATGTTCAGTTCAGTTCAGTTCAGTCGCTCAGTCATGTCAAACTCTTTGTGACCCCATGAACCGCAGCACATCAGGACTCCCTGTCCATCACCAACTCCCGGAGTTCACCCAAACCCATGGCCATCGAGTTGATGATGCCATCCAGCCATCTCATCCTCTGTCATCCCTTTTTCCTCCTGACCTCAATCTTTCCCAGCATCAGAGTCTTTTCCAATGAGTCAGCTCTTTGCATCAGGTGGCCAAAGTATTGGAGTTTCAGCTTCAACATCAGTCCTTCCAATGAACACCCAGGACTGACCTCCCTAAGGATGGACTGGTTGGATCTCCTTGCAGTCCAAGGGACTTTCAAGAGTCTTCTCCAACACCACAGTTCAAAAGCATCAATTCTTAGGCACTCAGCTTTCTTTATAGTCCAACTTTCACATCCATACATAACCACTTGAAAAACCATAGCCTTGACTAGATGGACCTTTGTTGGCAAAGTAATGTCTCTGCTTTTTAATATGCTGTCTAGGTTGATCATAACTCTCCTTCCAAGGAGTAAGAATCTTTTAATTTCATGGCTGCAATCACCATCTGCAGTGATTTTGGAACCCAGAAAAATAAAGTCAGCCACTGTTTCTACTGTTTCCCCATCTATCTGCCATGAAGTGATGTAGTCTTTTGCTAAACTGCCCATACAAGCCCCAAAGGCTTGCAGCAGGGAATATGAGAGACAGTATGCTGGGATTTCGTGTTTATTCTTCCTGTTAGTGGTAACCTGAGGTTTGGTAACTAGAAGTTGGACTCCTAGTTATGGTGATAGAAAAGAGTTTGTGCAGTTCTGTTGTTTTTATTGTTTTTTTTTTTTTTGAGAAGTTGGGAGAGTTGAATTTATACATCCACCATAGGCTCAGCTTTATTTTTTTGAGGTACTGACACTTAAAAAACTGAGAAACAGGAATGACAATGAATATCACCATTCAAAAGAACTTACTAGCACACACTGTTAAATTTATTTATTTATTTATTTATTTTTTATCTTTTTTTTTTTTATTGTTTTTGCCATACAATGTCATGATATCACCATGGGTTTACATATGCTTCCCCTCCAGAACCCCCCTCCCTCCTCCCTCCCCCACTGGAAATCTCACTGCACCAGCCCCGAGCATCAATCCTGGGCTGGTGATTGATTAGACATATGATAATTAGCTTGTTTCAATGTCCTCCTCCCATATCATCCCACCCTTGCCCTCATCCACAAAGTCCACGAGTCTATTCTATACATCTGCGTTCCTTTTGCTGTCTCGCATGTTGGGTTCTCGTTACCGTCTTTCTAAATTCCATATATATGCGTTAGTATACTGTATTGTTGTTTTTGCTTCTGGCTTACGTCGCTCTGGATAATGGGCTCTAGTTTCGTCCATCTGAGTAGAATTGCTTCAAATGAATTTTTTTTTAATGCTGAGTAATATTCCATTGTGTATATGTACCACCGCTTTCTTATCCATTCGTCAGTTGATGGGCATCTAGGTTGCTTCCATGTCCTGGCTATTGTAAACAATGCAGCGATGAACATTGGGGTACACATGGCTCTCTCAATTCTGGTTTCCTCAGTGTGTATGCCCAGCAGTGGGATTGCTGGGTCATATGGCAGGTCTATTTGCAGTTTTTTAAGGAATCTCCACACTGTTTTCCATAGTGGCTGTACTAGTTTGCATTCCCACCAACAGTGTAAGAGGGTTCCCTTTTCTCCACATCCTCTCCAGCATTTATTGCTTGTAGACTTTTGGATGGCAGCCATTCTGACTGGTGTAAAGTGGTACCTCATTGTGGTTTTGATTTGCATTTCTCTGATAATGAGTGATGTTGAGCATCTTTTCATGTGTTTGTTAGCCATTTTTATATCTTCTT